>BQNB010106703.1:0-23332 GCA_026074375.1 Tanacetum coccineum | reverse complement strand
GGTATAATACCTAACCACTAGGTATAATATCACAAGTGTTATATAAATAAACTTTAAAATATATACCAAAAACCCTAAACCCTATACCAAAAATCCTAAACCCTATACCAAATATCCTAAACCCCTATCCACTAGTTATAATATCACAAATGATATATACTAAACCTTATACCAAAAACCTAAACCCTTAACCACTAAACCCTATACTAAAAAACCTAAACACCTAACCACTAAACCCTATACAAAAACCTTAAACCCCTAACCACTAAACCCTATGCCAATAACCCTAAACCCCCTCCCTAACCACTAATCCCTATACCAAAAACTCTAAACCCTTAACCACTAAACCCTATAGCAAAAACCCTAAACTCCTAACCACTAGGTATAATATCAAAAGTGATATATACATAAACTTTAAAATCTATACCCTAAACCCTAAACCCCTAACCACTAAACCCTATACCAAAACCCCTAAACCCCTAACCACTAAACCATATACTAATACTTTTATAAAGTAAGATTCACTTGTGGCTTAACATTTATTACCCCTGACATTATAGTATCACCAATGATAAATAAATAATAATACTATCTCATTTGATAAAGTAATATAATGTGACATTAGTCATGGTATTCCACATATAATTAATATCACATGTGATAAAACAATATAATGTGGCACTAACTGTGGTTATTTTTGAAATTCTTAACATGTAATCAATGTTATGTATCACTTGTGATATTATACTGTTAGTAGGATTAAAAGGGTTAAAACATAGTTTTGTGAGAAAATAATGTTTTAATTTAATTTTCACAAATTTTATTTGATATATGGTTAGAATAGTAAAGATGTTTATTTTTTAATGTCAAACATGACGAACCATTTAATGTTTTACATAAATACTTACGCTCATTTTATGACATCATGTTGAGTGTTCGAACATACAAATATGTTATATCACATGTGATACTTCAAGTAGGTTTGATGATAAAAAAATAAAATTTTTCGATATTCACCAACTTCTATAAATAAACTGTTTTGATTTTGAGGTCCAAAAATTATGTATGATAAATGGTTGGAAAGTTAAGGATATATACTTTTCAATGCCAACTTAAAAACCCCCATTTGATTTCCCTGTAATGTTTCTTTTGCTAGCTCCTTGCTAGTTTTTTAATAATAGTCGCCGTTCTAAAAAAAAATACTTTTCAATGCCAAAAACGATGAGTCAGTTGAAGTTTCACACAAATATTTATACCCGTTTTACGAAAGCATGTGAAGTGTTCTAACTTACATATTAGTGTAATATCACACGTGATATATCAAACAAAATACTACACCGAGAAAAAACAAAAAAAAAATACACAAAAAAAGTTTGTCAAAAGTATATGAAAGTGCCCCTCTATTGAAAGACAATTTAATGCTCGTCACGATGGTGTAATTTATGTATCTTAACGTTTTGCGGTTTTTACGATATGTAATTTTTTAAAATAAAGGTGAAATTGTGTTTTAATTAAAAAACACAAAAGTAAGATGGGGCGGTGGATGTTTTTTAATGTTTAATCTTATCTATTAAATAAAATCAAATCTTAGATTAATCCTCATCATTAAATCAAACTCAAAAGGATTGTGGAGTTTTTTCATTGATATGTGAGAAAAAACTGGTATGCAAATAAACTTTTCTCATTAGAATATAACTAATTTAATGTCCAGTTTTATTACGGTATAAATTTTACTCTAACAACTACAACTAAAACATATTATAAACCATGATTAAAGCACCGGGGTATGGTTTGGCGCTATGGGCTCAAGCCGTAGAAAAAGTGATGCCACATCATCACTTTTTTTCATAACACCAAAACACCACATAACATCAAAAACATCCTCCTTAGTCAACACTATAATTTTTGATGTTATGAGGACCCCATTTTTTTATTTAAATAAACTTTATATATTTTTTCTCATTTTTAATTTACAAATAAAATAATCACAATAGAAAAAAATCAGAAAAAGAAAACCTATACTCCTATACTCATAGTACTTGTCACGTGATGCATTTTTACTAAAAAAAGAACACCTAACCTAGTCCTATAGTTCTCTATACTTCATCTTCTTTGTAAACCTTCCATGGCTTCTCTGTAACTTCATCTTCGATTCATTCTAACCAAAAGAAAAATCAAAAAAAATATATATTTAAAGCATGAAAACGCGAGACGTGAAAACGTGAGACACGTACGATGTCTCACATTTTCACGTCGCATTTTTCCGGACCATTTGGGCTGGAGATGTAGACGCGAGACACGAAAACGCCACTTCTATTGTGGTTGTGGTGTTTCGTGTCGCGTTTTCGTCCAAAACGCCACCCACCACTTACCATACCCTGAGCTCTTAGTATACTACTAATTTATATAAATATATAATATATATATATATATATATATATATATATATATATATGAGTAAAAATTGCTTTTATAGTTGCTTTAAAGTGGGTGCAGACTTTATTTTATTCTATTTGGATTCATTTAAGTTATAAATAGCGTGAGGCGTGACATGACGGCATAGCTAAGCCTCATGTCTTAGGAGTTATGGTGAGTCATAATGTTTTTTAAAACGTGATTTAAAACGGCACAAAATATGAAAATATTTATAAATTATATATTTATATATCATATTTCAAATATATTGAGTTTACAAAATAATCATAACATAGCGTATGTGTGCAGGGCGATAAAGTTAACAAACCTATCAGTTGCAGAAATATTTTATCCTTGTTCTCTAAAAAAAAAAAAAAAAAAAAAAAAAACGATTTATATCGAAATTGAATTCAAAAAAGCCGTCCATGCAACTGTTGAAACGATAAAAAAACCCCCCGTAGCAGTGTATGTGAGAATAGTATTATTTCACGATCGCGCGGGAGTCGTGAATTAGAACATTAAAATAAGGTGATGCGAGGATATACACGCGATGAAAGAAACCCTGCGTCGACGTGGGGGGGGGGGAGGGCCCTAAGCCTACAACGGGTGATGTGATGTGTGTGGTGGCGAGATGGTGGCGCTATTTTATCCACTGAGAGATTGACGGCTTTCGTTCGGGGCGTATGATCGGGTGCTGTAGCTGGCCACCCGATGCGTGGGGGGGGAGCGAAATCGCTAAAGCTCATACTAAAACTGGAGTAGTAAACTGCAGTATATGCTATGAAGAAAAAATACATAACATTATCATAACTTTAGTCGACCACGTAACAAAGCCGTACCAACGTCGACTTTTTATGACGACTGACCAACGGTCGGCTAAATAACTGATAACGACCACCGACAACGTTGAAATTTTGTGGACTGTTACCAACGGTCAACTTTAGTCGACTATAACAAAGCGTACGAACCAGTTGACTAACAAACAAACAAAAAAACAACCCAACCTATAAATTTTTTTTAAATACAAACAAAAAATAAAAAACGAAAAAAACAAAACATTATTCCAAATAGCCAAAATACCGAAAGCCCTGATCATGCTATTTTTGATTTCTTCATCCCACCGATCATAAAATCATCATCAAATCGTCCGTCTCTAGATTCCTCTACACTCTTTCTTTTCTTTGGTGGTTGCGCAGCCACATATAAAGTTTTAAACGGTTTTTTTAAAGGTTAAAGGGTGGCGACTAGGGTTTGACGGGTGATTTAGTGGAGGCGGCTCAACGTAGCCATCTAGGTCTGAGGATCAGACATGCTCCGATACCATGTTGAACGATAGAAAACCCCGTAGGTTATGATTTATTATTCACGACAATATACAGGAGATTACATGAATGAAACCCTAACGGACCCTAAGCCCACAAACCGGGTTTGGGCCTATTTATCGAACAATAGAAAACCTCGTATGTTATGATTTATTATTCACCACAATATATAGGACATTACATGAATGAAACCCTAACGGGGCTTAAGCCCAAACCAGGCTTGCGTCTATTTATCCTCTAATAGAATCATGTTTTATCACGTTTTTTTTTCACGTCTCATCCTCACGTACGCAGTCCTTGAAGCCTACGTCTTAGTTTAAATTTGCGTAGGTGGAAGACACGTCTTAACGTCTTTACGGAGGCTGTTAGCGACTGCCATGACGAGCTTTCTACCAATGGTTTTTGACCCGAAAATAAAAATTAAACTTTCCCGCAATTGGATAGAATTTTGTCTTGATTGATGTATCAATTCCATGTGTTTATACAATTTTGCATAAAGAGGTACACAATACATATTAATGGGACTTGGAAGACATTGAATCAATAAACTATTCGACCCTTGCGACACGGAAAACACACCGTTCCCAAAAAGAGAAGATTAGCAAGAATCCTTTTATTAGTCGATTGTTACGTGAATGAATTAGAATGAGCGGGAAAAGCATATATTAACTTAATATTGGCATTTTCGATGTGAAGGTTGAGCTTTTAGAATAAAATAGCTTTTGATTGAAGTCCTTTTTAGCGCAAAGCTTATGAAAGCTTAATTCCTAGTAACTTTTTAATAGAAAAGCTTAATTCATAACATAAATTAGTACTCGTTATTGTTCAATATGACAGTTTATAACTGATTAATTCATGTGTTTTCTTAAATTTGTAATAAAATTTTTATATAAGGATACTATAGTAAACCTGATATAATTATGTTTTAATATTTACTATTAAAATTTTTATAAAGACAATCTATACTAAATTACACTAATGCAAATCATGTATTTCATTATAAAGAACTCGTGAGAGAAGAAGTAAAACCAAGCAGAATGCTAGAATTACAACTTTACTCATTGATATTACCGATCAAGATGACCCAGCTGGTAACATTGCGGTAATCAGATATATTAGCTTAATCTTTTCCAAACGACCAACGTTTTTTTCTCGTTAATGACCACTATATTTCGGATATAAATACCAAAGGATGAACCCGCCAAAACCTTACACAATACAATACCCCTCATGGTTTTAATGCGTAGCGATATGTGAAAAAGAAACCATTACATTAACACTAAAGCGAAATCCGTCACCGATCAAACAAGTGAAAAAGCAACCATAACATATCATTGATACAAGTTTTAAGTGAGAAAACTCAGTGATGGTAATTTGTAAAGACTCGACATGTAAGACGATTTTGACCCTGAACGCCTCTTGACATAACTTGCCCCTTGATGGCCATTATGAACCACATGACCACTTCAATCACTACCTAACCATCAGAATAACTTTCTGAAATACACTGTGAAAACGAACACCGGAACCCACGATCTAAATTGTCATCTAGTGACACAAAATGCCAAAAAAGTGCCACTGAAAGTAAAAAAGTGTAACAAAATATATACACAATATGTGTCACGAAAAACTTTGTGCTTCTCCTACACTTAAAAAAAATGTGTGTAACTTGAAACTTCTTAAACTGTTTGCTTTCTTATAAAGTAAACTTCAAAATACATACATTTGATTTGCTCATTTTAACATCATACATCTCTGTTAAAAAAGTTTAGATATACATCACCCCGTCAATAAAGTTAGACATTATAAATCATTGGAGACTAATGATGTAATTTTTTTTCGTTATCTACTGAGAGCATGGGGTATTGTCACTTCCACACCCGCCAAGTCTGACGTGGACTTCGTTTTGGGGCAGCCAATGGCATTTTTTTCTTCTTTTTTACATGTTGTCGTACCTAATGCTCTAACGAGGTTCTAATAAAAGGAGTGTTTTTTTTTTTTTTTCTTGTGAAAGGAGGTATTTTGCATATGATGTAAAAATGAGAAAATCACGTGAATGTATTTTGCATATGACGCGTGAGAGGAATATTGCCCACTCAACACTCTATAAGTCTTCGTCAACGGATTAAAATATGTGACTCGAGGCTCTTCTGAAGGGATGGTGACCCGCATGTGTCACTAAATGTCGTTTAGCATATACCCTACTTATTATTATATATTATATACGCATACTAAAGATGGAAAAAAACTACGTTGTTTTGATGTTTGCTACAGTAACCGATCCACTAGGCTTCCACTTTGGGTCTGCTATTTGAATTTTTTTTTTCTTTTTTCGTATGCTACAGTAACCGACCTGCTGGGCTTTTATTTTGGGCCGGCCCATTTGACATTTTTTTTTCTTTAACTAGGCAACTCTAAAAAAAAATTTGGTCGGCACAAAATAAGAAACAAAATGACAAAAAGGCCCACTAGTCTTCCACTTTGGGCCGGCTCATTTGATTTTTTTTTCTTTTTCGTTTGCTACAGTAACCAGCCCACTGGGCTTCCACTTTGGGTAGGCCCATTTGACATTTTTTGTTCTTTAACTAAGCAACTTTAAAAAAAAAATTGGTCGGCACAAAATAGGAAAACAAATGACAAAAATACTTATTTATTCAGATTAAAAAATATCGGCGACATGAGACCAAACACATATGGTCATATAAAAAAAGAAACTATTGCATAAAATAGTAAAAAAAAAAATTGCTCGACACAAAATAAGAAAAAAAATTACAAAAGTGTTGATTTATTCAGATCAAAAAATACCCATGACATGACGCCAACACACAAGCCCATATAGAAAAAACTATTAAAATGAGACCAGAAAATAAAGCCACAAAAAATACAAAAATAAAAAATAAAAATTTTAACGCCCCGCATAACACCAACATCTATGATAAAAGAAACATCGCCCCGCAGCAACGCGCGGGCAACTATGCTTGTATATACTATAGGTGGAATAAAACGCTGCCGTTTTGACAGCCTCGCTACAGTGCTACAGTACCCGACCCATTGGGCTCCAACTTTGGGCCGGCCCATTTGACACTTTTTTTTTGAAAGTAGGCAGCTTTAAAAAAAAATTGCTCGTCACAAAATAGAATTTTTTTTACAAAAGTACTGATTTATTTAGATCAAAAAAAATATCCGCGACATGATGCCAAACACATAAGCCAATACAAAAAAAACTATTAAACATGAGACCGAAAAAATAGACCCGCACAAAATAATATAAAAAAATTGCTCGGCACAAAATAGGAAAATAAAATTACAAAAGTACTGATTTATTAAGATAAAAAAATACCCACGACATGACGCCCAACACATAAGCCCATATAAAAAAACAAACTATTAAACAAGAGACCGGAAAAATAAACCTATACAAAATAGAAAGAAAAAAAAACAAACAAACATTAACGTCCAGCATCAACGCGCGGGCAATCATGCTTAACACGTATTTACCCAAATCTCATAAAATTATATTAAAAAAAACCCAAATAGCAAAAAAAAAAACTCTTTAAACATGAGGCCCAACACATAAGCCCATATAAGAAAAAAAAACAAACTATTAAACATGAGACCGAAAAAATAAACCAGCACAAAAAAATTAACTTACCGCAGCAACGCGCGGGCATTCATGCTTGTTCATGTACTATAACGTATCATTTACTGCAAAAATCGATCCATCACTATTTGTTTATGGGTGCTATTATTGGTACCCTTTTTGGCCCGCCAAAAAGTATCAAAAAAGTACACAGATTTCTTTTATATCCCTTTTTTACAGTTCAACGCAGTTTTTTATCAGTTTTTGTTCCATAATTTTTGACAGTTTCATACTTTTGACCTGTAAAACTTTATATTTTTCGTGTCACAGTTTTATAACATATACAAAATTATAAAAATAATAAAAAAAAATCGCCAAAAAACAAGGAGGGTACAAACGATGTTTTAGGAGGGGTACATATAACATAAGCATTTGTTTATCTATGAGACAATGACGTACACCGATAACAAATAAAATAAGTCACATCTTTTATATAATAAAAGAATTATCATTTCGGAGTTTTCTATTAAATTGAATCTTATGAATTAAAAAATTAAATCAATCAGAACGCTTGATTTTGCTACGTAGGCAAAACTGTGTGATCTGATTGGTCAATAAAAAGTCAAAATTGAATCAATTTGGTCAAAATTAAAAAAAATTGATGGAGAAATCTGATGGAGAATAAAAACACATAAAAACATATGTGTCAAATTTGTGAAAACAAAAACTTGAAAAAAGATGAGGTAATTAATAAAACTTTAGTGGTTTAATTCTAAACAAATTATATGGAGTTAAGTATAATTTATAAATTTACAAATTTTGTTATAACTTTAAAAAATAAACAAATAACCCTTTAAACTTTATACCGCTAGACTTTATATTTTAAAATACTTCGAACGCAAACGATTCTTACTTCCAACAAGGATTTAACATTATTTAATAAAAATCATGTTGTACAACCATATAGAAAAACACCGAAGCACATAAATTATCATAAATAAAGGAAAATGGTTTTCTATCTATTCATTGATGAGTTTGGAAGAAATTACATTTTCTTTTCTTTTGGTTTAATACCTACTAAAATTCTAACAATTGAATTTCTGAAAAAATATTTATTTCATTAACATGTTTTCTAAAGTGGAAGTCAATGGTTCGAATATAACGAAGGGAAAATTAATCCCCTTGTGGCCTCGGAGGTTCACTTGAGCTGACTCCAGGCTACCTAAAAGGGTTGTTTCGCTGGGATTAATTGGCTCACATTATCGAGTCCGAAAACAGGTAAATCAAAAGAAAAAAATTATTAATTATCCTACTACGTAATATATAAAAGATTTAATAAATCTATTCTCTTTATATGATTTCAAGAATACTCTATACATAACTTATAAAACAAGAAAAAATAAAAATTATATATATTTCAAAAAAACATAATGTTTAAGCCTTGTGCGTGCACGGGCATTAAAACTAGTATTTAAGTTGCGTTTGGTTTATAAGTGAGGTTGGACTCGGATTTGGATTATGTATTGGATTTGGATTTGATATAGGTTTAGGAGAGAGAAATTATATATATTTTTAATAAATTTAATATTTAAATATTATTTAAAATTAAAAAAATTTATATGTGTGCGAGAGAGATAAAGTGAGATATATTAATTAGTGTGTGAGAGAGAGAGAGTTTTAACAAAAACCCACCAAAGTGATCTCCTTTTACTTTTGATGGGCCCTTTCTACTATTTAGTAGCCAAACTATAAATTTTAGCATTGATCCTAAACATATGCTAAAAAGGTGGCTAACAAACACCCCATTATATACATAAATACTACCAGTAGTTTTTTCAGAAATGATTCCACTATTTTGGGAGCACGTAGCATAGATAAATGCTGCCACAGAGCCAGAGTCTGAGCACCTCAGAATTACACGAGATAATGCACAAAGCGTGCTACTATTGGTACCCCTGACTCGCTAAAAAGTACTAAAAAGGTACAAAGATTTCTTTTGTGCACTTCTTTTTATAGTGCAGCGCAGTTTTTTATCAGTTTTTGTTCCGTAATTTTTAACAGTTTCATAGTTTTGACCTGTTAAACTTTATATTTTTTGTTCCGTTTTTTCCGTGTCATAGTTTTATAACATATATAAAATTATAAAAAAAATTAAAAATAAAAAAAAATAAAAAAACATGGGGTGAGGGGGGGTACAAATGGTTTTTTTAGAAGGTATTTATATCGTGAGCCATGTACAAATTGAATTCTAGAGATTATTGTACGGGTCTAAGTGCTGGCAAAACGAAGGCTTAAGGAAATAAAGTAGAAGTCCCGTACGGTAAGGAAACATGTATATTTTTATTAAAATAAAATCATATTACAATTAATAAATAATTAATAGAAAATAAAACAAACAGAATGGGTAGAAGCAAAAAACAGACATTATGAACGATAAGTCGATAAATAAATAAAACAGTAAAATAGTAAAATGACTTACTAGATCACCATCAAGGAAACACTCTCCGAGACACGTGTTTGACACGCTTAGGCTACATGGAGTAATACACACTCACTCACCGGAAACGCCAGCGTCACATCAGCTTTCTCTCTCCAACTTTACCACTCACCAAATACACTTAATAACAACTCACCATACCCAACCCACTCACCATACCCAACCCACTCACCATACACATCATTTTTTTTATTTAATTACTATCATTCATAAATAAAAAAACGTATATTAACGTAAACGTACGAAATTAATAAAAACGTAAACTAATTAAAAACTTTTATTCATAATTTAAAGCCATTACATAATAATAAAAACATTAGGTTAAAAATTGCATTTAATCACTGCCACTTCCACTTTCAGAAACCGTATCCTTACGAAAAACCTTAACCACGTTTTTCTTTGTAATGTTAAGGTAATGCATTGATGGTTTAGGTGAAAAAACAAAAACATTAGCAAGTATCAAAGAAACTTCTACAGTAATATCTTTTTCACAACCACCCTCACCAATGACTTTGTGATGTATTGTTCCAGGTATTGTACCTGGGAGATCTTTCATAGTCACTGTGAGATCGCCAAGAGCATTCGGAGAACAAACTATTGCAACAACTTGGTCAAGTTTCCCCTTGTTTAGAAACTTCTTGATGTCTCCTAAACACCCACTCACAATGCCACCATTAGCATTCACATAGTCAGTTGCGCTAACCCACGACCCACTCTTAAAATCCTCATCATCACCCACATCCTCAACAACTTTCTTCATGTATTCTTGTGTCGACAATACAGAGTCAACCCCACCTTCTTGAATCTCCGATTGTTTACGGAGCTTGACTAATTGAACAATACCCGCAGGACCAGGTATTATCCTAACTGTCCTTTGGGTTGAGGGGGGTGTTTGAACAAGTATGCTGCTAGAGGGACGTAGAACGAGTGTTAATCGGAGGAACAGGTGTTCCCATTGATTATTTTCGTTATTCAGGTTGGTTGTTTGAACAAGTCTCGCAGGACCAGGTATTATCCTAACTGGATTTTGGGTTAATTGGAGATCGGAATCATCTATATCAAGACTGAGTTCCCATTGATCATCTTGAGAGAGAGTTGGATCCATTTGAGGAAGAGAGTTAGATAAGAAGTTGTGTGAGAAAATAAATAATGGGAAAGTGGTATTTATAAGAGAAAAGTAGCCGTTGTAATTTTAAACTAAATAAACAACTCTTATTCATAAATTTAAAACATTACATAACAAGACAATTAAAATATTACATAGATTATTAAAAACAATACATATATTATTAATATAATTCGTATTCTGAATCAAATTTCACCTCAAATTCCAACCTGAATAACTCATCATGAGCTTGTTCTTTCCTTGCTTCTTCTTCTAACCTTTTATTTATTTCATCAAACTCTTTTTGAGCCCCTGCTTCTTCTTCTAACGTTTCTCTTAATTACTCTTCATATAACATTAGTTGATGTAGCTCTTTCTTAGTGAGATATCCTTCAGTGGGAGGCATATGTGGTTTCTCAGGTGTTGGATAAGAAGAAGTGGGAGGCATAGGTGGTTTCTCAGGTGTTGTGGGATTGCTTTGGTTAGTTTTCTTATCCATAGCCGTTGAAATTTAAAATTTGAATACAGATTATAAGAGTTGGATAAGAATTTGTGTTAGAAAATGAATGATGGTGAGGGGTATTTATATAGGGAAAAGTAGTCGTTGGAATACTGAATTTAAAAATACAATACTTAATTTAAAATAACAATACTTAATTTAAAACATTACATTTAAAACAACTAAATTAAAATAGTTCATATATTATTAATCTGACTCGTATTCTGAATCATATCTCACCATACCAAATTCCATAAAGATTTCCTCATCATCAGCTTGTTTTTGCCTAATTTTCTCATCCCGTTCTTTTTCATCTCTTGCTTCTTCTTCTAATGTTTCTTCTAAGGCTTCTTCATTAAGATGTAGTTGATGTAGCCCTTTCTCAGTAAGATATACATCACATATCTCACAGGTTTGGGATGACGAACCACCTATATGGGTTTGTGAGTGGTAGTTGTATTTTTCCCGTAGCCAATCTAATTTAGCATTAATTTGTTTTTCTATTTTTGCCACCTTTCCAAACAAAGAATTATGCATCTCATAATCTTTATTAAAGCCTTCTTTGAAAAAAGTGTCAATCAAAACACGAGTCTCTTGTGGAATGTGGTTGCATTCCTCGTATGCTTTTCGCAGATCATCTTTAGCTCCGCATGCATTATCATATTCGATGGCTAAGTTCATAGCCGCTAGCCGATGAGCTTTATCCTCCTCAATTTGTTTTTCAACCATAGCTTTGATTTCATCATAGGTTTGTGGAACTGAACACGCCATTAAAAATACAATACTGAATGTGAGAGTTTTATTTAAAGAGTTGTGTATAAAAATGAGTGAAGTAGTGAGTATTTATAGGTAAAAAGGGGGGTTTTTTAAAAAGTTTTTTTTACACAAAATAAGGGAAGTAAGAAAATTGGGGCCCATTTCTTTAACACTCACATTCGGTACCGAACCACATGCCATTCACGCGCGAGTGGGAAACACCGGAATAAGACTCACCATGGTGAGTGGTACTTGTTGTGGTGAGTAAATCCTTACTCCGAGTAGCCTTAACACTAAAGAGTCGGACACGTGTTTGACACGCTTCCCTTAAAATAGATTCGCCGTCTGTTTCCTAGGGTACAACAGCCGAAACAGTAACTTGTACTGCCGGACTTAACAAACTGCCTGGAATATCATCTTTCCAGATGTGTACTCCATAAGTTAGAAATCGCTAAATATAAATGTAAAATCTTGATACATAAATTATACACCACACGACGACACATCATGTACTCCATATGTTGGAAATCAATCATACATATTGATTTGATGTGTATTAAATCTATGGAATCTTTAAGCATGGTATCAAATGCCTAACTTTGAGATGCGATATCTTATTCACATCAACTCCATTTTAGACACATAAAAGTTCACTGCGAAGCTCTCTACAAGGAGAACGCAAACTTACAAACTATTACTTATATACATGACACATACATATAGATAATTGTGTCCAAAGTTGGTCAAAAATCACTTTGCCAACCAAATTTTCCAACAATCCCCCACATGAATAGAGATCGGTCGAATACACAAAAGTTTTGATGAAATTCCAACAGTTGAGTCTTGCATAGGATAGGTAGGTGTGACCCTTTAAACCTTCCCTTGTGAGATGCATTTAGTCTCCTAGATTTGAGTAGACGCGATGTCCTTGAACTCAGCCTCTGTTTATGTAGACGACATTACACACTCACACAAGACTCTCCCTAACAATGTCAAGTCCTCATAGTCATGTTCATTATGGTCCTAAACATTAGCCTGGTTCTAAAAGAGCTCTTAGGAATTACGCCCATCATATTTCCCTTTGATGCGATCCCACTTCACTCTCACATAGGTGATTTCATCTTGAATCATTAAAAACATATGTTTTGTGATTTCATCTTGAGTCATTATGCTTTATGATTTTATCTTGAATCATTAAAGCCATATGTTTAACCTCTCAACAAGTCACATTTTATAGGAATGGACTAGGAAGTTACAATATTAAGTAACTCCCCCACAGTGACTTTCCCTACCTTTCCCCAATTTTATATGTATCTAGGTTGTTTCCTATTAACCTCCAGTTCTTGGGGACATCTCACAGTCAATTGGGTTAGGTTTTTTTTCATAGAAACTGATTCCTTTAAGGGCTTTAGTCACATTCCTTTAGACGACTCTCTAACTAACTCTCTGCTTAAGCCTTTCGTAAGCGGATCCGTGATATTATACATTGACTTTACGTAGTCAATCATGATAACCTCTATTTGAGAGTAGTTGTGCACCAATCCACCGTCTATGGATGAATATGTCTCGACTTTACGATTTAATGTGAATATGAGCTCTATCAAAATTTCAAATTGACTTATCACACTTTATAAAACATGGGCAGTTTACCGCGTTTACACCATCTCTGGTATGTCTCTTTACGAATTAACATAAATAGCCCGCATTATTCTCATAAAATTTCTTAAATGATAAATTCAGATTCAATCCATAGAATTTAGCTATAGCGTACTAGTTTGGATTACTTTCAAGATTTCTAAGACATATCCATTTACTTAGGTAAGGAACATCGTCTAGGGATCTAGATTCTTTTAAATAAGAATCCAATTTGAATTATACTCTAGCATTTTATTGCAGTCGGTTTCATCTTCCATAATGCAATTTTCATAAACTATCATATTATTGTGTAGATTTATTATTCAAATGATCATCACTTGATAACTGGTATACTTGGAACTGGTTATAATTCAAGTCAACTTGTATTATACACATTAAGTTGCCCATATTCTTTAAGTAGTCAAAACATGGGCCAACTCGCTTTTCCTCTATTTTAAAATTGAATTAAAAAGGATGTCATTGAAATTCTAGCTAGGCGGAATCCCCGCACATTAAACCTCTCAAGAATATTGTAATTATAATGTTTTACTTCAAAACAAATCCATATTGGTTCACATTCCAAGAACCATATCCAACAAGGCAACAACTAATGAAATTCATGTAAAATCTTGACTTCAACATGTCATTAGTGGATTTGTTTATCTTGTTATCACTTCTAGTGATAATTGATTATACCATCTATGTATAAACACAGAATAACATATATACTATCGAATCGCAACATACTCAATCATTAATTTTGAATCCACATTCTTACATGATATGGTCAAAATTTGATGTCATTGTTTGGGAGCTTGCCTTAAGCCATATAATGACTTAACAAGCCTACAAACTTTGCTCTCTAGTCCAGGAGCCATGAAACCCTTTGGTTGGTTCATGGTATAGTACTTTTCCTAAATATCCCTTTAGGAAATGTCATTTTTCACATCCATTGATGAACTTCCCAATTTCTGAACCTGTGGCCATTAGCAGAGTATTTCATCTTAATTGGGTTATTTGAGTAGATATAAGTTTCAAAGTAATTAGACCTTGTTGTTAAATCCTTTTTAATTGCACAAGCCTTGCTTTGTACTTGTCAATGGTGCCAATCGGCTCTTCATCTTCCTTCTTGAAGACCATTTTAGCCTAGTGGTTTATAAACCGAATAGTAATATCCACGAGCTTCAGTAGTTTTTGTAAAATGATTCTATTTTCACATTTTAATGGCTTTTTTCGTTGAGCCATTCAGATTAAGTTTCCACTTCTCGATAAGAAGTAGGTTCATTCTTCTACAAAGAGGTCACAAATGAATTTTCTTGGATTCTTCTCCTTTTGCTTCTTATTTCGGTTTAACCTCTTCTTCCATTGGATTGATCTTGTCCTTAATCTTGGAGATTCATTATCTCATCCTCGTTGTCTCTTGGTCTTTGAACTTCGTCTTTCTAGTACTAGATGATTTTCAAATTTTCCTTTCTTTGTAAAAAGCGAAATTTAGTTTTCAAAGTAGGAAGAACTTCTTTATTTACTTCGTTGGGCGTGACGTTGTGGTGCCCACCGTCCCCCTAATTACATACACAAAGAAACCATAAGCACCAATGTTATGAGTATATACTAAGAATAAGCAATTCATAGTTTTAGGTCAAATCTTTTGAACCTTAGGGTTTAATACATATATCTTAGCTAGATACCCCCCCCCCACATTTGTAAATACTTATAAGATAGTCTTCTTCTCATCCATAGTTCATAAGACCTTTATTATTTTTCTTTACAAAAGGGATTCTTATCTAAATGATTAAGTAGCTAATATATCGCTCTTTCCCCCAATATGCCATGCTTTAAACTTATAGGCCTTAAGAACATGTCATTAACACATATCTTCATTAGGCACGGTTCTTTTCTTTCAACAATTTCTCTAGTTGGAGTATCAATGAGTTATAAACTTGGCATATTTAAAATTTTTTTCACTAAAAAAAAAAGTTTAGCACATAAATTTAGAATCCGGGAAAACACTTATTCCACTTTGATTATGGACTCTCGTACCCACTTGTTTTCAATATAATAAGTTGATTCTCAACTTATTTATATAGAACAATCTTGTTCTATATCATTACTCTCAAAGTTTAGTATAAATAAAAATACTTTGTACCACCACATCAACAAATTTGATGAAGTACTTGCATAGTACGCTTACCTTAGTAGGGTTTAATTCAATAATCACATAAATCATGTGAATCATAGTACCAAGGGGCTTCCCGTTAACACGAGAGAAAAAGACACACAATCTCTCGCTCATATTTGGACTTCAACATGCAAGTTTTTAACCTTTGTAGTCCATCGTCAATACACTACACAAAATATGGGTATCCAATTTTAGTTTAATTAGACACCATATACGATTTTAACTTGTATACCTATGTCCGAGTCAGGCCATGCCATATATGTATAAACATATAACAACGCACTGCCGCACTACCCTCGCCTATCAGCCAATACACAATCTTTTTCTGAAATATAGCACCATTAGAAAATACATTCAGTTTAAACTTTTTTTAAAGGCGTAACTCGTACGGACTCAAATTATGTTATTCGTTAACTCAATTTGTATTTGATTCAATAACAAGATGAAAGCCAAATTTCATTAAGTACCCATCCGGACACAAGATTCCTATGAATCTTCGGCACGTACAACGTGTTGGTTAACTTAAACTCTTTTCCAGATGTGAATCACATCTCATTTTCCCCTGATATTAGCAGTTGGAGAGTTGCCCAAATTCGTTTCTCTCTCCAATTCTAACGTGCATTAAAAGATGTTAATCAAACTTCTTACTCACCATTTAGACATGCATGATACCGAAGTGCTAATCCACCATTATCTAAGGTCGGATTCCCTCATGGCCTCAGTTTTCATGTCATTCAGACCATATAACGCATAGTTATGGCACATAAGGTTTCTGAATGCTTTAAAGCATCTACCATACACATAACTCGAGTATCGGTCTCCCTTTTAACAAGTTCGGGAGCAGATCCTATAGATGTCACTCATGACATTCCAAATATTTTGTTAATATGAGATCTCATTATTAGCTTGAAACTAATTTTGGTACTATTAACAACATGTTAATCATAAGTGTTTTTTTAACAAAACGATTTTAATTCGTCTTTTGTTTTAATACACATAATGTTTTGTAGTTACGTTATACAAACTGTTTTAAGGAAGTCTTTAGATTAAAAGCTTAAACCAATATCACCCAAATTACATAATGTTTTAACATAAAATCACATATGTGATATGGATGTTGTTAATTTCCATAAAAAGATTCTTAATAGATCTATTTTATCATTTCTATTTCTATAATGTAAAACTACAACAAGGTTTCATGGATCCATTATCTAAAAGAAAACTCAACAAGGTTTTAGTAGATCCCATTCTTATAAAGTAATCAACAGGTTTCAGTAGATCCATTCTACTAAAGAAACTCTACATGGTTTCTTTAAATATACTTTTTAAACTTTAAATTTTCAGATATTATTATCTAGTTTAACTAATGAAACTCGACCCGGTTGTTTAAAAATAAACTAGACAAGTCAAACAATCACTTAATTAATTAGTAAAATGATGTATATAATCTGATATTTAATAATAACTCTGTTATAATTTTCAATATTTTGTTCTCAAATAAAAACTCTCTCCCTTGATTTCTTTGAATAATGGTAACAGTTATTCTCAATAACTATATTAAACCCTTGCGACCTTTTATGTCGATAAGTTCCCGCAAAACCAAAATTAACATCATCGCCTCTTGGCCTATGTCTAACTTCCGGACATGCCCTCTTTCTACCCTTCGCTTCCAATGTTTTCGCCCACCACCATGTGCCAATAACTGGCCGCCAACAATTACTATACAAGATTTCATATTGTTACACTCGTGTAACCATTAGTCAAACTTGTCCAATACAAAACAGTTTAACCGAAATGGTTAAAATAATTCGGTTATCTAATAAACTTCAGATTGTAGATTATTTTTAAACTTGCGCTCCCACTAACCTTCCGATATATAAGTAAACTCAAATTGGTTTCATGATCCAAAATAGATCAGTTTATAGAAACTCCAATCTGGTTTCAAAATAAACTGATCTGAACAACATGAAGGATCACCACAAATCAGTTAAATAAAGTGTCATAAAACCCGGTACTCCCAAGAAATTCATCACTCGATTTCTATCCTACCTTGTACCGGATTCTGCTTCAAAGAAACTCAATCTTGGTTTCAATGAATCAGATAGATCAGTTTAATAGAAACTCAATCTTGGTTTCAAAATAAACTGATCTGAACAATTGCTTTTAAAAATGGTTATATATCTGTAATTCTAAATCTGTAAATTAAAATTCTGTTTAATAAAACTGATTTCCAAAGAAACTCAACCTGGTTTCGATAGAAAACAGTTCTATAAATATAAAATCTTTTTAATAATATCTCCGATTTATCAAAAGGTTTTTAATTTCTGTTACACATAATCTGTTTTTTAAGGAGATTGTTATGGAAACATGTACACTTTTATCCCGCTTAATAAAATTCATACTACACAATTTATGTTAACATTGTTCCGCGCTACATTCTTCCGAAATTCCTGCTAAAGACTCATGTTTGACCACCTTTCGCATCTTTTCTTGAGAGACTCTGATACCACCCCTTGACCTTTTTGAATCTTGCGTCTCATCTTATCCTATCCGCCACTACAAAAAGATTACTCAGCCGTAACCACACGCCGGGGCAAAATTTATCGATAACCATACATTTTAATAATAAATCATTTTATTATTATTACCCTCGAGCGCGCACAAATCCTGAGTTCGCTCAATACCATATTTGACACTTGAAATTACGTATCTTGACTATCTCTGCTCGAATTTTTTACTGTACGAGCACACTCATATCAACAAACGACACCTCAATACGACTCATGTTTTTTCTCAGGACCCTCGGAATCCTAAAGCACAATTTCGCATGTGTACTCCTCAACATTCAGGACAACTTCTTTAGTTTTACCAGAGACTTGGTAACAGCAGACATAGGCCTAAACTAGCCTCGCTACCAACTTTTTCTACAGCGCCACACAACGCGTAGCGACACAAAAGTTATTAAATTTATTTTTATTTAGTCACTATTTTATATAATAAATTATTAAATAAAATCCTTTAACATTTTATTCATGTGCGTTTGTTGATAACGCGAAATATGGGTATAATTTCACATTTTTATTTTCCGGACAAAGTTTATCAGTAATATACAAAATAAATAATAATGTTTAAATTATTTTATAAAACGTTTACGAAAATTAGTCAAGTTAAATACTCATTTTTTTGGAAAAAGTGATTCGGTAACTATGGCGCAAGTTTCGATGTATCGAATCTGCACAGTTAACTAGTCCAAATGAGTCCCGAACCAATATTTTATAAAAGTTTCTCAACAAGTTACACCTTTAGTCTCTTAAGTAATATACACTTGCCACTTTAATTTATAACTTTTATTATATATATAAAAGTTTTATAATTAATTCTTTTTAAAAAATAAAAACACACACACACACATATAAACACTCTCCTCCCTCTCCATTTTTCAGGCGAGCTCCCGCCGGATCTGGCCAACCTCCGGCCACCACCACCGCCGCCGAAAAAGCTTTCCGACGACTTTTCCGGCCGAGTCTAAAAACGTTCCTCATCACCCGATCTACTGACGAAAACTTTAATTCATTTGGTGCCCGTTTACTTTGATTGGTGATTCTTAGTTAACGTAATAATTAAAATTAAAAGCAAACGCGTTCGAGAAAAAAAAATAGTGAATTAAATGACGTCGTTCATTGATCAAAAATACGAATTGTTACACCACCGAAAGGGCGCGTTTGATTTTCTTAACACCCAAAAGGGTGTGTTGAACTTAGTAGAAACACCCGAAAGGGAGCGTTGGTTTAGCAGGAGGCACCAACAGGGTGCAATTGGTTTTTCATACATCATAGTGGTGTTTGGTTCTTTGTTAATATCACAAAATAGGATGCGTTGGGTTTCTATAACCCATTAGGGTGCGTTCGGTTATAAAGCACCAATGAGGGTGCGTTTTGCTTTGTCCTCAGCCGTATAGGGTGCGTTGTGGTTTAATAGAAAACACCACAAAAGAGTGTTTGTTTCGGTGGTTTAGCAGCTAGGCTGCGTTTGGTTTGTAAAACTGCACCACGGGTTCGTTTGGTTGACTGCCACCACCACAAGGGTGCGTTTGGCAGTCACCACCACCAAGGGGTGCGTTTGGGTTGTTATAACAGGTTTAGGTACGTTTGGTTTGCTGTAAAAACAAAAAAAGGGACGTTTGGTTTGGTCTATAACAGATTAAGGTAGCGTTTGGTTGGCTGAAATATGAATTAGGGTGCGTTTGGGATAGCAGAAACACACAAGGAGTGTGTTTGGTTTGACAGTTTTACGATTAGGGTGTGTTTGGCTTAACAGTTAACACCGCAAGGGGTGTGTTTGGGTGAGCAGGAAAACCATAAAGGGGTGTTTGGATGAGCAGGAAAACTATAAAGGGGTGTTTGGGTGAGCAGATTAACCGTAAGGGTGTGTTTGGGTTATCACAAGCAACATAGGGTGCGTTTGGGACAGCGGCCTGTAAGGGTGTGGTTGGTTTAATTTTGTTTATATTATTAATATTTATCAGATATGTATTATATTAGACCCGTGACGAATTTAAAATACTACGATACGTACAGACTTATAACATGGAAAAAAAATGACGATAACCAAATAAATTCACTTGAATTATTAAGTTGTTTTCTATTATATTGAATTGGGAAAGTTGATTTGCAACAAAGTCTTTTTACTTGGGATCGTTCTATAAATAAACACTTCATGCCGAAATTTATATAAATTTCTACATTTTAAATTTCCCTATAATTTCTATTGCTTTGGAAACCCGATAAAAAGACGAAGATATATAGTCTTTAAGCTTATTAATTCGTAATTATACGATGACGGTAAACCGGTAATTAAACGAAAACTATACTTTAGAACGAGACAAACTACTATTAGACTAAGAAAGGAGACGAAATACTATTTATAAAATATTATTTTATAAATTCCCGACTATAAGGTGAAATTATAACTTTGTAAAAGCTTTACAAACATCGTTTACATGATTCGTAACTTTAAAACATGCGTTCACTTTTATACGAAAACTGTTATTAAGTAAATTGGTGATTTCCCGAACGCGTGTCGAAACGTTTTGTTTCAATAATTTTCTCACATAATACTTATATAATCCTTGTCAAAGTATTAATACCAGCATATTAATTATTTAATATTGGTTTCTTTTGTTATACTAATTACCGATATGAATTATATACTTGTTTATTTTTCATATGTAATATATATACAAAATATATTACATACTTTGTGTTTACTTTTCGATTTACTTTATTTAACCAACCACCAAACCATTACAACTTGAGGTCTAAATCCGTTATCAATGCGTCGCGTTGATGTAACCATATATCGGAAAACCCAGATACATTACTCTAGGCTAGTGGGATCCATAGCCTTAAGATAAACAACAACATCTTGATCGAGCGTTTACGGTTTCCGTTTGTGCAGGTGATTAATATGAGCAATATCTGCAATCATTCTCCAACCATCGAGGTGAGTTTATAACCCATGCTTTACCGTTTTACATATATTCTTTTTGGGGAGAGAACATGCTTGTTTGCAAATGCGTTACATGGGTTGATTACAAATGTTGCATACTCATATACATAGTTCGCTATGTATACATTATTTAACATATTCATTTTTGTCACAAATATCATACATATTACTTTGAAATGATTACGGATTAGATTAAGCGGATTTGAACTGATAACAACAAGTTACTTTCTGGCCCGGCGGTGTTTCTTGGAGGTGACAACGGTAACTTGGAGTACAATAATTTTACATTATCTGTTCCGTTGGTGTACTTGGGGAGGGGACACCGGTAACGTGGAGTACATATTTTTACGATACTTGCCCCGGACGAGTGTTCTTGTAGGACACCGTAATGGGATAGATTATTCTTAAATAAATCCCGGGTGTTTCCTTGGAGGGGGACACCTGTGATGGGTATAATTAAGTCCACGTCACAGCTTCATAAACTGTAAATCACAAAGAGGGTGACGTAAGTATTATGAAAAGATACAATTCATGTAAGAATCCCTGTTCGGGTGACTATCACTGGGCAAACGAACATTATAGCATGTTGTCCACGCGAATGTTATAAAATAGATCTATTCGGGATTGACAATCCCCATTCAGGTGATTAGCTATCACTGGGCAAACGAACATTATAACAGGTCGAAATACGATTGGTTGGGTCTACAGGGCCAACAATACATATACATGAATACTTGCGCGTTGTCTTGAATAAAGTGGCAATACATACTTTGAACAAAGGTGGTTCAAGTATACATACGTTTTGGTGACTATTTGGGGATTTAAATGGTCATGCATGCTTTACAATTTTTGATTTCAAAAATCATACATACATTTTGGAAGAACATTTAAGGATTTAAACGGTCATACCTACTTTACGGAACTTTGGTTCAACATTTATACTTACAAAACCTATGAACTCATCAACTTTAATGTTGACACTTTTAAGCATGTTTTTCTCAGTGAATTAGATGCTTGGATTATTTGATGTGCATTGGAGTTTAAACTGACAAGATTTTATTCATGGATTTCTACATACATACAACTGGGCTAATCTCGTTGTGTTAATTTCAAGCTTTTCATTGTGATGTAATTATGAGACAAATTTTATATCAATTTCAAGGAAAACGAGATTAGTTTTCAAACGACACATTTAGAGGTCGTTCTCTTGTATCTAGCACTGTGTATTATGAAGTAACGCCCCCGGACACATTTCCACTGCGATACATTTTTGGGGGTGTTACAATATCGATGACTAGATGCTTAGAATTATCACACATGGACTTATTTGGCCCTTCCGCCATACGGTATAACACCCCGTGTTTTAGGGTCATTGACATCATCAATAAATTCACTATGTATTTTTAGTATTGTACGCGTTTGGTTTAAATCGTAAACGTTAAGTTAAATCGCGTAAGCTAAAAAATTATCGTTCAATGTAAACGGGCGTCAAATAATTAAATGTTTACATCAAGCAAGTGTTAAGTAATTATTTTGAGGATAATTATTAACATTGTTCATTTTATTTTATTGGTTACGTAAATTGTTTACGTTTCGCGATAAAAGTACGTTTAGGCATCCCCAGAACTACATTAATTAATCTACGCTTCAACAAATGCCTATTATTATTTTTAATGATCAAAAATTTTATAAACTTTACCCATGGTTGTTAAATAGGACGCCCCGTATACAAGAAATAAGCAAGACTTATTCAATTTACAAGTATACATTTTATATAGCAAGACTACACTTACATATTTACTTATACTTTCAAAAGTGCAAGTGTAATACTTTCAT
>BQNB010106702.1:3135-21928 GCA_026074375.1 Tanacetum coccineum | reverse complement strand
AATGAAAACGTGCTTTAGATGGTCGTTCTTATAAGTCAAGCTAGACCCTAAAAGTCAACGATTGAAATCATCATTCAAAAATTCGAAAATTCTCGGATGTTACAATTCATACTAATCTCGTATCTTCGGATATCGAGAAACTCCAGGAATTGACGGATACTCCTCATACTACATCATCATCAAGTTCACCTCAAATCTATGTAGAAATATTCAGGCTCAAATCTCGACACAAATTGAGAATGCAATTGCCAATGCCATTCCTTCTCAAGTTGATGCATCCGTACATAGTTATATATCTGGACATATTCTTCATGTTCATCCGGCTCAATCACAAACATCCTCTATTCCAGATCAACAATATCAACTGTATCTTGATATGAAAGCTGATCCTCAACTGCAACAACAAGACATAGCAATATGGTTGGCTCTCCAGATGAATTTTGAAAGAAATATAGTACTACAAACTGCATGTAGAACTTCTGCCGTTCTCCTAAGAGATCAGGACGATCCTCATGATGATGCTCATCCTGAGGGGGAGAATAGTGCAAAGCGGCAGAAGACATTGGAGTATGAAGTTTATGTGTCTGGAGAGTCATCGTCTGGACAAGTTTTTTAAGAGGAACAAGCTCCATCAACTTCAGGAAATCAAGAGCAAGATGATGATTTTGATTTTTGGACTGACTCTTATGCTTCAGATGATGATGAAATACCAACGAAGCAAGTATCACAAGACATTATGGAAGAAGTATCACTGACCATTGATGAAGCTAAGCTGAGAAAGATGGCTGATGAGATGTTGAGACAGAGTTGTACTTCAGGAGATGAGCATCAGTATCACATTGATCAGATGAAGAATTTCTTAAAGAGTGACATTGTCTGGGAGAGTAGAAAAGAAATTCTTGTCTCTCCACATCCACGAAAGACCACACCATTAGTTCATAGCTGTCAAAAAGATCCTGAAGCTCCAACATTATCTCTGATTAATCAAGACCTTTTGTATTTGAAGAAAGGAAATTCTGAACCCGAGAAGATAGTATTTCCACTTCACAAGTTTCCATCAATTATCTTCAACGATGATGATATTGAAGATCGAACTTCCAGATGGGTGAATAAGTGTGTAAAGAAATTCAATCCTTATGCTCGATATGGTGTTGAACTTTGGAAGAATCCTTATGCGAAGATCTTCTACATAAGGAAACAGAAAGAGCCTGGAAAATCAAAGGAAGAGATTTATTCAAACTTAAAAATCGTTTAAGTCATCAAGACATATTGGGAATTGGGTCATGAACACAAGTTTATCACAGAGATTGTTGCAAGAAGAGCTAATGATTGCATTGTATCAATTACCGAGCCTGATTACAAGAATCTTAACAAGAATGATATTGAGGACATATACTTGTTGATTATGATAGGCAAGGTACCAGATTATGCAGATACAGGATTGCTATGGTCTTTATCGGTATTCATTAGAAGTACAGTGATATGGGAAAGAGTGCATGACTTCCAACTTGGAATTGAAAGCTATCAACAGAAGGTTAATCTCACTGCACCAACAATGACTTTCCCAGGAATTGAAGATCATGAAATGTTCTCTATCATCTATGAGCCTGTGCATGGAATTATTTACAAGAATAGCAAGAAAGAGAAACGGGCGATGAGACATTCAGAGATCCATAAGTTTTGTGATGCAACGTTAAATAGAGTGTTAGAAGGTTTGAAGAGTTATAATATCGATTTCAAGTATGGGTATGTACAAAAAGATCTCACTAAAGAAGAAGCAGCGTATTTGAAATTGTTTGAAGAAGAGATTGAAGAAAGATTAAAGCATCATAGACAGATGAGAAGATGGGAGATGTTCGGAAATGGAAGACCACTTGGACCACGAAGAGAACGCCCTGAATAATCGACCCTTAGGGGGAGATTGTTAGGATCATTAAAAGTGTCGATTATGTGATTTTGTGTTATTTAGTTATTAGGCTTTCTTTTGTTAATGTCAATGTAGTTTGTAATAAGGTGTATTATGCTAAAAGAATGAAATAGCATAATTACCAAAGTCTAGGGACTAGAAGTGTTAAGTTAGGAAAATAAAGGAAAGGAAGCCTCCTTTCCTCACCTATAAATACCCCTCTAATCTTCATTAAAGGGTGATGCTTTATAACTAACTCTTCCATTTTCCCTCCTTTTTTAATATCATTTGAAATTTGAATACTTGCCATCCTCTACTATTCTCTCTATGCTTCCATGATCGATATGTTTGATTCAAGATAAACGAGACCTATCAGTATATACTACTAGGAAAGTCACTGTAAAAGAGATGTTGATATCGGATAATTTGATCATTGATGAAATCCAAGATACTCAGGTGTATAAGGATTATAAAGAGAAGTATGGAGGGGTAGAAGTTCCAATGATTCAGCCAGAACCGTTTGAATCTACCCAAGGTACGCATAGGACACCTAGAGCTACTAGGAAACCTAACCCTGCTGATGTTGTTTAGAAGAAGAAGAGAAAAGGAACACCTACTGCTGGAGAAACAAATTCACCAAGGAAATCTTTAAAGATTCGATTTAAGCAGCAGAAAGCTATTTCCACTGATATTCCACCTCTAAGTGATGATCGAGAACGTGATGAGATTCATGAAGAAACTCTACTGAGCCTCGCTTTACATAAAACCACCAAAATTGTTGAGGAACAAGAAAACATAGTTGTAGTTGAGAACAAAATATTGGAGGAAGATGTGGATAAAATATTAGAAGGTGAAGATGAAGAATCTTATGCTAGTGAGTTTGCAGAAATGGTACTCCTTGATAAAGAAGATTCTGGTACTAGGTTAGAGCCCGAGAGTCATAAGGAAAATCTGAAAGAAGTTGATGATGATGATGATGAAGATGAGACAAAAGACGATAAGAAGGATGATAATGATGATGATCAAGATGATCATGCATTAATCAGAAACAAAAGGGTATGTAGTTTGGAGATTAGGAACGAGAAGATGCAGACACCCACTTCCTCACCACCTAGATCCCCTAGGAAAGACTTATCCTTGAATAAGACTATTACTCAGGAATTGACAGTTTCTGTTACTCCAACACTAGCTACTACGTCTCAAGATCATTCAAAACCCATTTCCAGCAGATGCAAAATTCTTCCCGGAAGTATTGCTAAGATGAGCAGATGACGTGGTCAACTCAAGAAACATATGAATAATACATTTGTTACTAACCGCTATTTTCAAGATAAAATGGAGGAAATGAATGAAACTCTTTGCAACAAAGTTCTAAAGCTAACTGTATCAAAAACCAATAAGCTTATAAAAGATGCACTTCTAATCATAGTAAATTATGTGGTCAATTAAGATAGAGAGTCTTCACAAGCTGATGTACCTGCATTGATTTCATAAGAATTTGCTGCTCATGCACTAAAGATCATTGAAGAACTTTTCAGTATTCACATACAAAATACGGTTCTTAATGTTCATCCTACAACAAGTACTTCCACTACTACAACAACAACTTTCGATCTTCAACACCAACTTTATTTGAAGATGACATAGGATCTTCAAGCTCAAGTTGTTGATTGAAAGTTATAGGATGTTCTGAGAGCTAAGTTCGAAAAGTCTTCAGCCTCAGCTGATTCTTGCATAGATGATGCCTTTCGTAAACGTAATCATGATGAACATCAAGGAGATGATGGTCCTCCTGAGGGGGAGAAAAGTGCGAAAAGGAAAAAAAAGACATCTAAAGCACTTCATCAAAACAACCAATTCAAGAATCCAAAACTTTTGCATCAGAACGTCAACAACAACAACAAGAATGCCATGCATGGGTTGAGGATCCAGTTATTAATGAAGATGAGGTGATTCCAGAGGATGAAACTCCAGAAATAATTGAAGAGTTTCAAAATGTTGATAAACGAGTTCCAACTATCTTTGATCGTGAAAAAATAAAGGCTACACTAAGAGATATGCTGAGCAATCAATTCAGAGATGCTGAAGAATATGCCTACCATTTAGAACAATCACAAAACTATATGGAGAATCAGATAGTGTGGGAAAGCAGGCAGGATGATCTAAGACGTTCAAAGCCAAATTCTCTTATTTTCTATGGTCCACAGAGAAATCTAAATAAACTTCCAAGGTATCTGTACAACAAGGATTTATTTTTCTTGAAGTATGGGAATACTGAAGAGAAGAGGTATATATTCTCACTTCATAAGATACACGCTATTTCATTTCCTGAATAAGTTTTGGAAGAAAAGATGAATCATTGGGTAAGAAAATAATTAAAGACGTTTAACGAAGAAGCACGGTTGTCGATCCAACACTGGAAAGATGCATGGCACAAAAGGAAGTACAAGATCAATCAAAGGAAAGTTAGAGATGATCCAGAAGAATATTTCTCCAATCACAAGATTGTTGAAGTTGTTAGAGTGACTACTAAATAACAACACGAGCTTGATTTCATGGAACAAATTATTATGATGAGAGAAAATGACAAACCGGATAACTTTCTGAGGGTGACTTCAAGTATCTAAACAAGAACAATATTGAAGATATGTACTATCTTTTCCTGAACAAGAAGGTCAATTATCATGAAAACAAGTTGCTGAATTCTTTGATGACATTCACCATAAGCTGTGTAATCTGGGAAAGAGTTCATGACTTTCAACTGGGAATCGAGAGCTACCATATCAAGATCAACCTCACTGCTCCAACATTGATCTTCCCTAGTATTAAAGAATGTGATCCCTTCTCTATTGTAGACAAACCAACTACGGGTTTGATTTACTTGAACAACAAGAATCAAAAGAGAGTCATGTAGCTAGAAGAGCTGTCAAAGTTTTATAATGATGCTCTGGAAAAGATGCTGAATGAAGTAAAGTTAAAGATCTTTCAGATTGAGTTTCTAAAAAAGGCTCCACTGCTTGGAAGCTTAGACCTCATGATAATGAAAGCATACGAAAGAGAGATTAAGAAGCGTCTAAGTCATCATGAGCAGATGAGAAGATGGGATTCTTTTGTGAATGGAAGACCAATTCTATAGACGATGAGGCGTCAATAATAATCAACCCTTAGGAGGAGATTGTTATGATTAAGAAAAGTGTTCATTATTAACAATGAATTGGTCTTGTATTAAATAGTATTTTTGTTTTATTTATAATGTAATAAGTCATACTTGGTCAAACTAAAGTAAATATTGACCAAGTAGACAAAGTAGGAAAAATAGGAAGGTGGGAACAACTAGTATAAATACCTCATTAGTATGAGGTTTAGAGTTAAGTCTTTTGTAATCTCCTCCCTTTCCCTTCTCTTTTTCCTCTCTTTATGAAAATTTCAAATGTGTAAAAAGTAAACACTCTAGCCTCCTCTCTCTTACTCTTAATCTTCCTTAATTATATTTATGCAAACATGACATATAACAATATCTTTTAACGATTCATGTATAGGTCGTTCCCTATTATCTTGTGCTTATATATTATGAAGTAATGCTCCCGGTTACCTTTCCGTTGCCACATATTTTGGGGGTGTTACAGATTGGTATCAGAGCCAGGTTATAGAGAACTAGGTTGCATTGTTAGGCCTAAACTATAACCAATACATAAACATTGCATCATACAAAACTTTTGATGTGTATAACACTACATGCTTACATTGACTATACTTGCTTTTACACTGTATTATGCACATTTTACACTTACCTTGTATAAAATATATTTATATGAACCCTTGGTTGTCACATCATTATGATTACACCCCTTACTCCTGTTATGTCACGTACTAGAATATTCATCCCATTTATCATCCTGTCTGATTCTGAGGATGAGGACACCACTCTACCTGTTGTATCTGCACCGCTATCACCAGATTATGTGTCGGCTTCGCATGATTACTTACCGGATTCTAACTCGTACTCTAAGCCAGTAGAGGATGACTCACCAAACGAGGATCTGACTAAGACTGATGAATCACTCCAGACTCAGACTACTTTGACACCAGTTATTCAGCCACCACCTACCCGACCCCTACCTACCATTTTAGCTATTGTCCTTCGACCGAGACAGGAGATCCTGTTGCCACCATCAGCAACATTACCATCTTCACCACCACCATTACTTTTACGATCAACATCTCGTAAAATATCCAAATCGTCTTCACCACCACTACCAAGAGTATCACCACCAGTAGCAGTATCATTACCTGCACCAGCAGTTGTAGCATTGGCATCTGCTGATCATGAGACTGTGACTGATGCTTAGTAGCTGGAGCAAGTTTTTCATTTATATTCACGACTTATTAATCTACCAAAAATGCATACGAGCAAGAATACTCATTCATTCATAGTAAAGTTGAGTAAGTCGAGTTCGTTCTACGAGACTTGGTGATAATCATTACATAGCAGCGAAACAAGCAAATAGATTGTCACGACCCATATTACTTCTAAATTTTAAAAACACTTCATACTAAATTCATTCATTTTAAAAACAATACTTGTGCTAAAAATCTATTTCATTGACACGAGAGTTTGGTTTGTTTGGTTAAACATGATTATATGACTCACAAAGCTTTTTAATATAGTTTTGATCCATGTTGTATTTCACAAGAACCACATGTATCTTAGGTTGATGGTAAACCCTCTCGACCTATGAATGCCAACACTACTAAGCCATTTTTTAATTCCATTTGCTAGAAAACAATGTGTGTGTCAAGTTATTCAAAGGAGTCCTTTTGACCTATACTCGAGTTTAAATCATCACAAGTCTTTTTAATATGTTAATTTGATGGATGTCAAGCATAAAAAACTCTTACTAATTCGTGCACTAATTTTAAGAGAATGAGAACATAACTGGAAATCCTTTCGGCTTATAAATCCGTTTAAGTTCTATCGACACATCAATTAGACACATTTCATAATTAAACAAACCACAAGACAAAACATGGAATCATGCATACAATCTTAACCAAACACTTCATAATCAAATCAATATCACTTTTACACAAGTATAACAAAATTATTCCATATTCATTTCAATAATCATAAAACAAAATTCAATCACAACGTTCATCACATCAAAGTAAGAAAGCTTCTATAAATTCATAACAAGGATTATACTTAGCCGAATGATTACACAAGATAACTTAGAACTTGGATTTAGAGCAATCCAAACGCCTCCAATCAACCAAAAACACCAACTCCAAAGCACCAATTAGCAACCAAGACTCTTACTCACGTTCTTGCCTTACTCCTGGAAATCTCAAAGGTGTTCTAGCCTTTTGGGAGAATATTTAGGGTTTCTTTAACCTTTGTCAAGGGTTAGAAGATTGTATATTAGGTTAAAACCCCATTGGATATTATATAGGCTAGATACTCACTTCGTGAGCAAGAAAACGTAGATGAAGTGTTTAGAGGGGGAAATGATCGGACTCTCATCATTATTAGTCATTAACACACTCATTAGTGACAAGTTTGTAACTGAAATTTTATCCAGCCGGGCGGCTAGATCACAAGCCAGGCAGCTCGTTTGCATCATCCAGCCTCTAAGGCTACTCCTCCAGCCGGGTGGCTAGAACATACTCCCAAAATGTATTTTTGTATTTTTGTCGATTTCTTCTTCCCGATTGCTTCTCTTTTGGCTGGGTTGACTGATACAACTTATATCTTGTTAAAACACTTGTTCTTGGGTTGTAATGCGCCTCCAAACTCGATATCAAACCTTCACTTGTCAGGAAATCTTCAAAAGCAACTATCTTCACGTTTCTTCTTCTTTTCTCACCCTTTTTTGTTTTGGTTAACTATGAACACATATACTTCACTTTGCGTAATATTAGTAATAAAAGTTTGATATTTAGCTAAATAACATACATAAAACCATAAATAACGCTTCTAAAAACATACTCAAGCGTTATCAGTGACCTTTCGTGCTAGAGTTGAGACCTTGGAGCAGCAAGATATGGTTACCCGAGACTCGTTGTGGATTGCTTGAGACAAGATCACATTATTGCAGCTTCGAGCAGTGGCTGCTGAGCAGCAGGCCATAGATTTACAAGATTCTCAAAAGACTAACATACTCAAGATTACAAAGCTGCGTAGTCGGGTCGAGGACGTAGAGACTCATCTTGAGCGAAGCCATATTAGACAGACTGGAGACAGAGTTCGCCTTTGGAGGGTTGAGATGAGCGGGCAGGTTGTTGAGGCACTGCATGCTAGGGCTGAGGCTGCAGAGCAGCGAGCTAAGGCACTCCAGGCTTCACTTAGAGCCACTCAGATTGATATTGCAGATTTGCGAGAGTCCCGTAGGGCTAAAAGGCTTGAGATGACTGAGCTACGGACTTGAGCACATGACATAAAGACTCGTCTCTAGGAGATTATGAGGCACTTTGGTATATAGACAGATAGATTAGTATCATTTGTAGCTTATTTTGAATTATAGCTTACTAAACTGAGTAGTACTCGGTTGGTAAAGTTAATGAGAACCGTGTACTCTTTTTATTCATGTAAAACGATGTATTAAGTATTAACCTATGATGTTGGTTATGGTTATGCTATTTGTGATGTTGATTTGTTTTTGCCATGGTTGATTTTATCTTATATCTCTGCGTGTCGTGATCTTATTATATATATTGTACATATTGTGTGTCGTGATTTTATTTGGGACAAAATCTCAAACATGTTATATTTCTTGTGATTTTGAAGAACAATGCCAACTACAGGAGAAGGAATAAGTTCCACGTAAATTGATCAGATTATAGCCCAACGAGTTGCTAATGCTATTGAAACTATCGCTATCTACGAGACAATGAGTCGCATGGTTCACGACTCGATAGTTCGGGTCGTACGTCAGGGAGCTAAGGTTACAAATGTCACACCCCGCCTAGGCGGAAACACAGGGTGTAACATAAAGGAATCGTCATAACACATTGATATTTAACAATAGAGAATTCACTAAATGAAGTTCAACAAACAAAGTGTCATGACGACTCCCGACACAAGTAAGAACTTGTATCGTGGCTAGTCGAAAACACAACCACACAAGACATAAGGTAAAATAAAACAGAAAACCCACAATCCGGTCAAATGACATCAAACAAATAGAAATAAATAAGTTCTAATGCCTAAAGCCAAAATGATCAAAATATCCCATGACAATCGCCTAAAGTCCTTCTAAGCTTGCCATGATCCTCCAAAATCCTTAAGCTTTATTATTAGAATTACCTAAAAACGGATACTCAAAAAAGTCAACATAAAGTTGGTGAGCTCGTAGGTTTAAACGTAAAAACACAATTGCTGTGTATATTGTACAAGTAGGACAATAGTAAGTATCATATGCATATGCAAGCATTAAATATAATCACAAAACCAAGAGTCACATATTTAAACTCAAATAGCACCGGGAGCCTCTACCCAAAGACACACTGGGAGTCACTACCCAAAGATACGTTGTGAGCCACTGCCCAAAGATACATTGGGAGCCACTACCCAAAGATATACTCGGAGTCACTACCCAAACATATACCGATAATCCATGTTCCTACTACACACATAAATGAACACACATATAGCTATACAATAACACATTTGTCCAAAATATGAAATCAATTTAACACAACACTAAAAATATTCAAAACCACATTTGAGTACCATTTCCCCCCAATAAAACATAAGAAAAAAGGGCCACAAAAACTCACCTTAACTGGCACAAGAGAAATTCAACAAGAACACCAATGAAATCCCTCGAATGTATACCTTCTTAAATGCGACCTAGAGTAAATAAAGTACTTATTAATAATTAAATAATATGCTTGGACAAACGAATGTCAAATAGTGAGGTCTCCCGTTTATAATATCTCTTAGATGTAATGATGTGTTAATTATAATACGTTATCCATTTTAAAATATACTCTTAGATTATTGAACTGATCATAACCTTTAAGACGTACATCTAATAAACATAATTGCGTTAAAAAAATAATTAGACTATAATTTTATAAAATGATCACACTATTATATGTTCGAATATAATGTTCTCAAAACAATTAAAATGCGTCTGTGATATTTGATATAGAATAAAAGACGAGCCAAAACAGTTTGCTCTAGTATTTTCTATTTTTTTTACCATAGAGTAATTTATTGTATGTTATTATTGTTGATGGTATTTATTAATGAGTTAATAATAATTAAAAAATCATCATGAAAATATCATGTTGCGCCCATATGTAGACAAAATTTGTTTAACTCCTTATTGTAGTCAATTAAACCACATGACAAACTAAACTATAATTAAAAAACTTTAAAATTAGCATATGAATTATGGCGATGATGGTCATGCGTTCGAAGAAGACTAAATCAAATTGATAACTGGCAACTTGTGTTTACGTTTGAGAACAAAATAGAGACCAAATACTTAGCCCTTTTTTAAGATCTTACAAGGTAAATTTTTTGACAAGGAACGATTCAACTATCTTTTATTATGTAAGCTCTTTACGTCAAATGCACTATTTAAAAAAACCAAACCCCGACTTGTCATTATTTAACGTTGATCATATGATTTTTAACTATGAACACCAAGTCTTTCTTCTTCCCAACATACCCGTTTTACGTTTAGTTTAAACAACCATAAAAATGGTGATTTCTTATATAAATTTATACAAAATAAGAGGAAGAAACGAGTGTTTATCTCATTGTTGTGTTTTTTTACCTTTATGTAGTATATGAAATCTCTTCATGTAGTAAATTCTTTTGAGCGATTCATGTAGTAAAATGGCTAAGTAGTTTACATATAGTATACATGTTTCTTTTGGTCCATTTGGTTTAAAGTAGTACTATTTCAAGACACCATTTTATGTCCGGTAAACAAAAGACAACCCAGATTCATGCATGATTGTCTTCTTCCTCCCAATCTTTTAATGCCATAACTCTAGCCTTCTCTTGAACTATTTGTATAAACATGTCATCCTACTATATATATATTTACGTTTATGAATATTTCCATGTGTTAAGCTTGCATCTCATTCATCAATAATAGTCAATTTATTCAAGATCTTACTATAATATATGATGTTGATATAACCTATTTCTTAACGTAATATTCTCATGTAGCATATATCATTTGTAGTTGAAAACATACCTCAAAACAGAAATGAAATATTAAACCAAAAACATGAACACGAACACTAAGATTCTGCGAGACACGATAGAACCCAAACCCTAAACACAAACCGACCGATCCAAACTTGAACAAACTCCAAGCTCGAAACCGATGCGAACCGCGTACGAATTCGGTAGACACTAGTTCTAGGCGTTATTAAGTGGCAGCAACTTTTACTTGGTTTAATATGATTGTTCATGAAATATGATAAGGTGATTTTTTATATAATGATGTAGTGAATGAAGGCTTTGAAAGAAAACGCGTGACTTGCGGATGAAACGGATGCTTATTTTCAGAATTGGTATAAATTAAGCAATATATTAAATGTGAATCAATCATTCCTATTTTTGTTTGAGATTATCTCTGCTTATGAAAATGATACATATTTTATTTTCATTTTTTTAAAATGCCATACCGTATGGCTCATGTCTATCAACATATCAACATATTGTTTGCGTTAATAACGTTTATTGGGTCATTGTTAAAAAATGTCTTATATAATATTATTATTTTTAATATAATTGGCCCAAATCACCAATATGCTAAATTCATAAATATCTATGATATCCAAAGTTGCTCAACCATTAAGGGTCAACTCGCTCTAAATGCACCAATATAGGAGAAATAAAGTGGCTAAACCACTTTGCTTCATGAATCACACACGTTCTAAGTCATATAATTCACATAAGCACATAGGTCTAACTAGGTATAGAATAGTCGAGTCAATAGTCAAGGTTTGACTAACCTGATTTGGTGATGGTTGTTATAGTATCCCCTCATTAGAGAAATTTCATCCCAAAATTTAGTTAAAGCTACTGCTAGAAACTTTACCACTAAATAAGAGAGGGTGCTTGGTTTTCATATGATCTTCACGCTCCTAAGTAAATTCCGGTCCTCCCTTCGAGTTCCAACGAACTTTGACAATTGGAATCCCACTACGCTTCAATTTCTTTACATCACGATCCATGATCTCAACAGGTTCCTCAACAAAGAGAAGGGTTTTGTCTATTTTGATCTCATCCAATGGCACTTGTAAGTTTGCATCTGCCAAACATTTCTTCAGGTTAGACACGTGAAAGGTGTCATGAACATTACTCAATTCGTGTGGTAATCTTAAACGATAGGCTACAGGACTGATCCGTTCAGTGATCTCAAATGGCCCCACATATCTTGGTGCTAACTTGCCTTTCTTACCAAAACATACTATGCCTTTCCAAGGTGATACTTTGAGTAGTACTTAATCGCCAGCACTGAATTCTAAAGGCTTACGTCGATTGTCAGCATAGCTCTTTTGGCGATCTCTTACCGCCATGAGCATCTCCTTTATCTGGAAGATTTTGTCAGTGGTTTCTTGTACAATTTTCGGGCCAATTAACTAACTCTCTCCAACTTCAGCCCAGAGTACAGGTGATCTGCATTTCCTTCTATACAATGCTTCAAACGGGGCATATCTAATACTCGTGTGGTAACTGTTATTATAGGAAAACTCAACTAAAGGAAGGTGAGCATCCCAGCTTCCTCCAAAGTCAATAACACAAGCTCTAAGCATGTCTTCCAATGTCTGAATAGTACGCTCGCTTTGCCCGTCGGTCTAAGGATGATATGCCGTACTCATGTCCAATCGGGTCCCTAAAGCTTTCTGTAATGCTTGCCAAAATCGTGAGGTAAATCGACTATCACGGTCAGATATAATGGACACCGGCACACCATGCCTCGCCACTATCTCATTGATGTAAATTCTTGCAAATTTTTCCATATGGTAATCCTCACGAATCGCCAGAAAATGTGTAGATTTAGTCATTCTGTCCACAATCACCCAAATTGTATCGTGCCCACTACTAGTTCGTAGGAACTTTGTAACGAAGTCCATAGTTATTTTCTCCCATTTCCACTCGGAAATTTCTGGTTGTTGTAACAATCCTAAGGGTCTTTGATGTTCAGCCTTCACCTTTGAGCAAGTCAGACACTTGCTAACATAAATGGCTATATCCTTCTTTATACCTGGCCACCAATACATATCTCTAAGGTCATGGTACATCTTATCATCTCCCGGATGAACATAGTACCTTGTTGCATGAGCCTCGTCCATGATTACGGTTCTTACATTACCCGTCAATGGCACCAAAATTTGATCTAAAAAATATAAACTGCCATCTTCCCTCTTTTCCATTTGTTGGTCTAGGCCACGCATCATTTCTGCTGGCATGTTTTTTACCTTGCACGCCTCAATTTACGCGTCTAGTATCTTATCCTTGACACCTGATTTAATTGTCATACACATGGCTCGTACCCGTCTTGGTTTTACCCTTTCCTTCTTACTCAACGCGTCAGCTACTGCATTTGCCTTTCCTGGGTGATAACGTATTTTACAATTATAATCACTAAACAACTCAATCCATCGTCTTTGCTGCATGTTTAATTCATTTTGATCAAATATATGTTGGAGACTTTTATGATCCGTATAGATAACACTTTTCGTCCCATACAAATAATGTCTCCACTTTTTAAGAGCAAAAACCACCGCCCCCAGTTCTAAATCATGAGTGGTGTAGTTCTTTTCATGAATCTTTAGTTGTCAGGATTCGTATGCAATCACCTTACCCCTTTGCATTAGCACATACCCAAATCCTTGGTTTAAAGCGTCACAATATACTACAAAGTCGTCTGGTCAGTCGAGAAGTGTCAAAATTAGGGCGTTACACAAATTATCCTTCAGAGTCTAAAAGGCTTCTTCTTGTTCTATGCCCCACTCGTACTTCTTATTCTTTTATGTTAAAGAGGTGAGGGTTTGGCAATCTTAGAGAAATTGATAAATCGTCGGTAATAACCTGCCAATCCTAAGAATGAGCGTATCTTTGACGGTGATTTAGGAGCTTTCTAATTCTTTAATACTTCAATCTTGATAGAGTCCATATGAATACCATTACTATTAACCACGTGTCCGATGAAATGTACCTCTTGTAGCCAAAACTCACATTTTGAAAGCTTAACAAACAACTTCTCTTTCTTGAGCAATTCTAGAATTAACTTAAGATGAATCTCGTGGTCTTTCTTAGACTTCAAGTAGATCAAGATGTCATCGATGAATACGATGACGAATTTGTCCAGATATGGTTTACATACACGGTTCATTAAGTCCATAAAGACTGCAGGGGCATTGGTCAAGCCAAAGGGCATGATCGTAAACTCAAAATGTCCATATCTTGTCCTAAAAGCCGTCTTTAGGATGTCCGCGTCATGTACTCTTAGCTGGTGGTAACCAGAAAGGAGATCTATCTTAGAGAAATATCATGAGCCTTGTAGTTGGTTGAACAAATTATCAATCCTGGGGAGAGGGTATCGGTTCTTTATGGTTAGTTTATTCAACTCCTGGTAGTCTATGCACATTCGGAATGAACCATCCTTCTTTCTAACGAACAATACAGGTGCTCCCCACGGCGAGTGACTAGGTCGAATAAAACCCTTGTCCTAAAGCTCTTGAAGTTGATTCGACAATTCTTGCATTTTAGAAGGGGCTAATCGGTACGGGGACTTCGCAACTGGTGTCGCTCCAGGAATTAAATCTATACGGAATTCTACTTGTCGGTAAGGGGGTAATCCGGATAGGTCTTCAGTAAATACTTTAGGGAAGTTTTATACGATCAAGATGTCTTCTACCTTTTGCTCGTCTACTATTGTGCTCATCTAGGACTTTGGATTCTCTCTGGTCCGCTCTCCTTGAACCTGGAGTACTTTGCCATTTGCCAATGGAATTCAAACCACCTTCTCGTGGCATATAATTGCAGCCTTATGCTTCGATAACCAATCCATTCCCACAATTACATCAAAGCTCCTATGTCCGAAGGGTATTAAGTTGATAGTGAACAAAAAACCCTCTAGTACTAAAGTGCACCCACGAACGACCCTATTAGTTTCTATCATTTTACCGCTAGCTATTTCAATCGCCAGGCTAGATCTTAGAACACTAGATTTTACATTTAATAGGCTCACAAATTTAGTGGAAATGAAACTAAAATCAGCTCTAGAATCAAATAATACGATAACATAGTGGCTGTTTAAAGAAAAAGTACCCGTTCACAACATTAGGATCCTGAAGAGCATCGTTTGTGTTCATATTGAAAGCCCTTCCTATTGCTTGAATCCTGTTGTTCCTTTGGTTCTAATTCCCTTCAATAGTCAAACGATTCCCTACTTGGCCTGGTGCCCTGTTCAGTCTAGGGCATGTATCACGAAAATGATCTGGGTTGCCACACTCATAGCATGCCCTCTGGTTATTCCCCACTCTAGTCGCATTTATTGGCGTCACCTATCTGGCCACCGCTCGACAATCCCTTGCAAGGTGACCCGGTTGTTGACAATTAAAACACACTGACATGGCCCACCTTCAGGATGATGAGTATTACACTTAGCATACATTGGGTAAGGACCTGTGTACTCCTTTTTGATAGGGCCAGCTGCCATAAATCCCTTACCTACTTTTTCCCTCTTATTATCAGACCACAAACCCCTTTGCTTGCTTGACTCAGCATCATCTTTCCTCTTCTCACCAGGTTTAGGCAGTGTTCCATACCTAGCTACCTCATTAGTTAGTAACCCAGCCTTGAGTATGGCACTTTGAATTGTAATTGGTTGAGTTGCCTGAATCATTCCACAAATTTAGGGAACCAATCCATGAATGTACCCATAGATACGATTGGACTCGGAAGTAACCAAGTATGAAACCAGTTTAGCCAATTCATGAAATCTGTCTGTATATGCCGCATGATTGGCTCCTACCATAGAGTGATTCCAAATTCTGAGTCCAACTTCTCCATTTCATTACTTGGACAAAACTCCTCCACCAGCAACACCTTAAAATCTTCCCACGTCATACCCACATCAGGCATCCCTACCCCTAGCCTAGATCTATGTATTCCACTATGTTAGGACCTTGTTAATGAGGGAGCTTGCTGCATACTTTACATTTTGGTTGTCAACGTAGCCGCTGATGTCCATCACTGATTCCATCTTTTCAATCCACCTTGAGAGGGCTATCGCACCACCCTTACCATCAAAATCTCTTGTTCTACAAGCCAAAAACTCCTTATACGTACATCTATTATTATTTCCACCATTCCCATTACCATTACCATTCCCATTGCCATTACCATTCCCATTGCCATTACCATTCCCGTTGCCATTAACCTTCCCATTTTTTACGTTGTTGGTTACTTGGGTGACAATCTGTGGAATCACAGCTTGTAGTTGTTGGGCAATGATCTCAGCAATGTCAGGGTTGTCACATCCAGTATTCCTATTGTTGCGTGTGGCTCTTCTTGGAGGCATTGTCTATAAATAAGGTAAGATAATTATGATGTTTAGATAAGAATACAATAAACCTTCTATATATGTTTTCACATATCCTAAACACGGATAACGTAACACCATAAACTACAAGTTATCCGGTCAACACAAATCAGTGTAGTCATGGTCTCAAGTCCATGTGTGTTGTGATGCATTTATAATTATGTTGGCCACCATAATTATAATTGCATCCTTTCACACGTGTACTTACTTCCAAAACCACACATTTAAATGTTAAGATACATGATGTAAACAAAGCACAAGTAGAATAACACAATACTTCCTGGGGGAAGAAAATGGTACATACAAAATTATACACATAGATCCTATTATGCATGCTATATAAGGGTACTTAGGTTATTATCTATGTCAAACCACCTGCTTCTCTATAACCAATGGCTCTGATACCAATCTGTCACACCCCGCCTAGGCGAAAACATGGGGTGTAACAGAAAGGAATCGTCATAACACATTGATATTTAACAACAGAGAATTCACTAAATGAAGTTCAACAAACAAAGTGTCATGATGACTCTCGACACAAGTGAGAACTTGTATCATGTCTAGTCGATAACACAACCACACAAGACATAAGGTAAAATAAAACGGAAAACTCACAATCCAGGTCAAATGACATCAAACAAACAGAAATAAATAAGTTCTAATGCCTAAAGCCAAAATGATCAAAATATCACATGACAATCGCCTAAAGTCCTTCTAAGATTGCCATGATCCTCTAAAATCCTTAAGCTTTATTATTATAAATACCTGAAAACGGATACTAGAAAACTTTAACATAAAGTTGGTGAGCTCGTAGGTTTAAACGTAAAAACACAATTGTTGTATATATTGTACAAGTAGGACAATAGTGAGTATCATACACATATGCAAGCATTCAATATAATCACAAAACCAAGAGTCACGTATTTAAACTCAAATAGCACCGGGAGCCTCTACCCGAAGACACACTAGGAGCCACTACCCAAAGATACGTTAGGAGCCACTACCCAAAGATACGTTAGGAGCCACTACCCAAAGATATACTGGGAGCCACTACCCAAAGATATACTGATAATCCATGTTCCAACTACACACATAAATGCACACACATATAGCTATACAATAACACATTTGTCCAAAATATGAAATCAATTTAACACAACACTAAAAATATTCAAAACCACATTTGAGTACCATTTTCCCCCAATAAAACATAAGAAAAAAGAGCCACGAAAACTCACCTTAACTGGCACAAGAGAAATTCAACAAGAACACCAATTAAATCCCTCGAATGTATACCTTCCTAAATGCGACCTAGAGTAAATAAAGTACTTATTAATAATTAAATAATATGCTTGGACAAACGAACGTCAAATAGTGAGGTCTCCCATTTATAATATCTGTTAGATGTTAATGATGTATTATGTTAGCCCTAAAATATGGTGACTAATCCGGAATTACATTTATCATTTATAGTCGTGACTGGTTAGTTTAGCTAGTCAAGCCCAGGACTATAAATACCCCCTCCATACTTCCATGGAGGGGAAGAAGTTCACACTTGTAAAAGTGTGTGTGTGTTTTTCTCTTTTCTCTCAACAACACACACAACTTCTCCTATCTTTTCTCTTTTCTCTTTAATACAATGGCTACTCATTTTTTCCATTTTACCATGCCTCCAGATCCGTTGTTCAAAGGGTGAATCTTATGTTATCATTTGGCACCAGAGCATAGGGGGAATCCGTGTTGTTTATCTATTGATTATTGTGGTTAAATAAGCTCAAATTCGTGGCTTATTTTGTTCGAAAAAATAGCAAAAAAAAATCAAAGTTTGATCTTTGTTTGTGGTTAAAGGTGTTAAAGATTTGTACTTTCGGGCTTAGAACTATCCCTTGCATCATTAATAGGTGGTTTTAACATCATTTCGTAGCTTTCAAGAAAGTTTGATGATTTTTTCTTGGCTGCGTTTTGACTAACTAAAGGGGTGTTCTTGATTGTGTTTTGCCTCTGCGTTTTGGTTATTGCGTTTTGCCTCTGCGTTTTGGTTATTGTGTTTTGGTTCTGCATTTTGCCTCTGTGTTTTGGTTTTGCGTTTTGGTTATTGCGTTTTGCCTCTGCGTTTTGGTTATTGCGTTTTGCCTTTGCGTTTTGCCTCTGCGTTTTAGGTATTGCATTTTGCCTAATTGAAGACCCTTATTGCGTTTTGCCTAGGGGAGACTCTGTTCATTTCATTTCTTGGTTGCGTTTTGTCTCAAAAGGTTGAACTGCGTTTTGTCCAAGAAACAGCTCTGCGTTTTGACTAAAGACACTG
>BQNB010106701.1:0-18253 GCA_026074375.1 Tanacetum coccineum | reverse complement strand
TTCATTATGCCTAATAAACTTGTATAAGCCGAAAAGTTTCAAAATAAACTACAAAATGTGAGCCTATGAAACATAAGCTGGAAACCAAATAAGCCATAAGCCAGCTATAAAAGCATAAGCAAACAACAAAATTACTAAAAAAATAGCCACTCTAAAAAAGGAGTGTGAAAAACGTTGTAACAAACAGTCTAAAGATAGCTTTTTTGGGTGGGAAATTTGAAATGCTTGAACGAACATAACGTAATCGTATAAACCTAAAAATGAAGGATCGTAACCAAGAAAAACCCATAACTTTGAAAGTCAGTATGTTTTTAGGATATGTGCAAGCATAACTTATCATTGTGGTGTTGGTGGGCAGACTTAAAAGTTTTTGTGTTTCTATGCAAACATTAAGTTATACAATGATCCATCAAATAAAAATAATTAGGCTCAGATGTGTAAATGGGGGTCGGGTCACAATTCAAAATGAGCTATTTTCCAGTTTTAGCTTTTACTATTTATTATAAGTGTGTGTTTAAGAGTCGAGAATCTCAGTTCAAGGCATATAGAAACAAAGACGGGTAAGGTTAAGGGTGCGTTTGGTTTGTACCTTTAATCAGAAAGATCCTTTCAAGTACCCTCTTTAAAGTAGGCTTCTCAGTAACCTCTCCTAAAGCAACCATCAGAAAATCTATTTCAAAATTCTTCTTTTTAAGCCTCGCAAGGAATGGGCATCTTTCAAGTTGTTATTTGCCGCTACCTGTGATGTAGAAGATATTCTTCTACCCGGTTTTTCATTATTGAGATGCACTGATCAAGTCATATGACACATATTACACCACATTAGATAAAACTCGGCCTAAGTGATGGAACTACACTTTCCGCAATCCCAATCGCCCCTAATTTCACAAAAAAAACTAAATTGTAAAATTAGATAGATGTATCTATGAGGCTCAAATTGATTAATAATCGAGAAAAGCAGATACACCCGCCATGGCTGCAAACCAAATAGTTTACCTTGCCAAGACGCGACCATTCACGGCTTTAATCGAATCATTTCAAATTCATCACTGCATGTTGTAATCAATATCACCATCAGACCGCATTGGCAGCCATAGGTACAACCACATTCTCTAAATATCATCATCACCTGATATTTAATCCACATTTAGGCATTCACGGTGATATATCTTCCACCGAGAAAATAGACAATGGCGTATGATAAATGGTTTGGTCATTTCGGCTGGCTTGTATGCGCCAGCTTTCCTGCCTATGCGTACGTGGAGGTTGCTGAGGCGAGAAATTCTCGCACTCAACCATTCGTCCACCCTACATAATCTGAGCGTCATAATGGTGCCCAAGAAACAGGGTTCGCTCTTTTAATTATAATTATAAAACCATACAAAAAGCATGAACAAACCACCGATTAGATTGCAAAAACACGGATGCTTACACACTCACCTAACAGAATGTGTTTTCCAAGAAACAATGAGTTCAGATTTGCGAACACGTGATAGGGAAAAAGGTAATGCGACTTGCTATGGCTGCAAGCACGATGGCGTGCTGCCCTACCAAGATAAGGGCCGATTTCACCCGCAACGAAACGCAATAGTGTCTTCTTCCCTCGCAATCGATACATGAAGTTAGAAAATAGTATATAATCACACAGCGCTAACTAAGTGTTAACAAAGCCCATCAACAAAGAGTATCCAACTTACCGTGGCTGCAAACACCTTTCTCGTGGCGTTGCCCTGCTAACGGTTTTACAAATGAAACAGCGCATAAACCAATTCAACTAACCTTGAAAAGCAAGTAAGCGTCTCATCACAACCTGCCATTGCTGCAAGCACGACGGCGTGCTGCCCTGCCAAGATACATGCCGTTTTTTCCCACCACATTCCATCAACTACAAATGTAATATCGTCTTCATCGCTACAAATGGATACATGAAGTTGGAAAATAATGTATAATCGAATATCCATTTAAGAAAACGTATGTCAATGTCCATGGGTTAACATCATCAATTGTTAGGCTCATTGTGAAAACACTAAGAAATGAAGCATTAGACTTCTCTAGTAATAATATATTAAGTTATTAAATAACCATGCCAAAAAGATAATTGAAACCCCAAATCGAAACCCCCAAATCAAAACCCTAACTCAAATCCCTAAATCGAAACCCCAAAATCAAAACCCCCCAAATCAAAATAATCAAGGATTTCTTACAAAATTATCAGCTTTTTATAGCTTAGGAATGAGATTAGATGCTATGTGAGTGTAATTGAGCAAAGATATGGTGATATATACCTCACTGATGTACGTAACGTTTGGGTCCCAAACCCAAGCAAGCTGCAAATGATAGATCTAGGGTTTTGGAAGAAGTTTTTGTAAGTAACACACAAATAAACACACACAGAGGTTGAGGAAGAGGTAGACAAAGATGAAGACAACACGTACCCCCCACGTGTACGTGAAAGAAAAGGATTCACATTTAATTTTACCCGGGTCGGGTCGCGGGTTGTGTAACCTTTGCCCTTATTGTGTTCTGAATATTGCATTAGTAGTCCTTTAACTATTTGACTTTTGTCACTTTATTCATATGTTTGTACCACTTTAACGGTGAAGATTTTTTAATAAAGTATGTGATAATTGTGTTTATTTGAGTTTAATAATCCCTTTTGGAAGGTATTATTGTGTTATGTGTATTCTGGGTGGTTTGACCCGTGAATTTTGAGAAATGCCGAAAAACGAGTCCGACACGTCCGTTAATGTCCAAATTGAGTTTTGAAGGGTTTAAAGTGAAAATATGTCATGTGAATACTCTAGGTTAATGGAAAAGTATTTTTAAAGTGAATAAAAATGCTAATTAACTTTGGGGTAAATTTTACGGTTGAGTTTTACGAGTATTTAAGTGATCATGACATAAAAAGAAAGACCCGACACCCATAAGATGCCATATCCGGTCAAGAAGTCAATGGAGGGAGCAAGATGGCTTAATTTTAGCTAATGTGTCTAGAATTGGTACATAAAGATGCCTTACACTCCCCATTATCCCATAATCCTCATCATTTTTCATTTAAAAAAACACACACACCTTGGTGTGTGCTTGTGTTCGTCCGCACCTACAACAACACAAACACATAAATTTTTGAAGTTTGATCAAGAAAACATGAAGACATAAATATTTGGGGTTGATTCTAGTGTTTGGTTATTCATTTAAACAACGTTTGGGTTGTCCGGTTCGTGTCGAAATCTACAAATTTGAAGATTTTCTTGTAAGTTTTCAAATTTAAATTTTGTTTGTCCTTTTGGGTTTATTTTGATGCATAGATGTTAGTTGTACAAGTTGATCGTTGTGAAAATCGATTTTTGGAAACGAAACGGATGATTAAAGGGGTGTTTGCTTCGTGTATGATGAAAAGAAAAAAGAGGGTTTTTGTAGTTTTGATGTTGTGGTCGTGATGGTTGAATAATATATGATGCTAGAATGCTTATTTTTGATAGTAGCTTGTATGGCTTATTCGAGCTTATTTTTAAGCTATTTCTTGGCTTATTTGGGCTTATAGGCCACGAATGGATTCTCAAAATCACTAGAAAAGTGATTTTGATTATTTTTATGTTATGGCGTATGTTGTGGACTATTTTTGAGGCCTATGGTAGTAACCAAATGCGATACGTAGCTTCAATAGGCTTATTTTCAAGCTTATATACTTATTTTGGAGCTTATGGCTCGCGGCCCAATCAAGCCCATTTAAGCAGCGCTTAATGAAGGGCTTATAGTTGGTCCGGATTAATTTTCCCCTTAATGTTTTGGGATTAATGAGGCCCCCCTTTTTAGATTGTGCCTTGGATTGGGCTTGATTGTATTTGGAAGTATAAATACCTTAATGGACCCTTATTGGGCCTTAAAGCCCAATAAGCGATATTTAGTATTTATGAAAACTTTGTCGGACTTTTGAAAGTGAAAATGAATTTACGAAGTGATATTGAATGATATTTTGGAGGAAAAGTGTTAAAGATTGAGATTTTTGGAATTTTGTCCAAAAAATATCGAAATTGTGAAAAATTGTTAAAAATAAGGTTTGAAACCTTGGAAAACGTTGTATAAACGTACGGGTCATGTCAAAATTTCGTAAAAAGTCTATACTTAGAATTTTACTTAAAACATGATTTTTGATTTTTAAATTAAAAAATATTATCGTATTATTTAATTATTTTAATATAAATTCACTAAAAGACGAAAAATATAATTTTTCTCGAAACTTTCCTAATGTGTTTGTTATGATTAAACGTGTCATTTTCAATCAAAGAATGATTTTTTTAAGGTAACTAAGTTTACCGAAAGGGCTTGTCGAGATATAACTATAATTATTTATTATAAATATTTATTTATATTACTTATCTGTTTACATTAAATTGTATAAGTATGTACCGTTGAGATATCGAATTGATATGATTATGGAGTATGTCATCAACCATCACACCACTAAAAACTGTTTTGGGAAATTGTACAACGCATCTAAACTCTATGCATCAGACATGAAGATTGTTTTGGAATTAGATGATTAAATTGGGATATTAACTGGACTAAGTCGTGTGCGGGCGTCGTTGCATTTGCTTGTGTAGTAGAAGTTGGTTGCTAAAGGCTTGCTTAAGGTGAGTTCTCGTAGCACCACTTTTTACTGTTTTTCTGTTGAGGGAAAATGATACTCAAATGTGTTTTGAAAGGTTTTGAATTGATCTTTGCGAAATGTGGTTTTGTTTTTGGGACAAGATATGTGCTTATGACTTCTATGTGAATATTATGTGATGCATGATTTTTAGATCGGATGGGTACGCCTACCCAGTATTGTGAGATTATTGGATCGGATGGGTACGCCTACCCAGTATTTGTGTGATTATTGGAGTGGATGGGTACGCCTACCCAAGTTTGTGTGAGGTCCTGCCCTAATATTAGTGCTCCAGTTGGTAGGCCTTTTAGGTGCGTAAGTGACATATGGTTATTGATTAGCGGTGATGCTAAGGTTGTTTGCATATATTCACTGTCATATAGCAGTATTTTTCAGTGTTGAAATATTGGCACAACTTTTGGGTTTAAGGTCAAACCTACGAGCTCACCAACATTATTGTTGACAGTTTTTGAGTATTATTTTAGGTGAAGTGTAAGAAGAGTAAGTTTGGTGATTAATATCAAACATAGAAGTATCCCATGTGGATTTTTCGATTGAAGTCTTGCTATGCTTTGTTGTTCGAATTTAGTATTTGGAATGTCTTTGATTAATTTTGTGGTTTATGTTCCCCAGCGAGGCATATGGAAATAATGGTAAAAGATTTGGATTCAAAATTCAATTTTGGACATCACTGTTGAGTTTGTTCAAGGTTGATGGTCTTCATAGCACTTGAGGTTTTTGCAATGTAGTTTTCTCTATTTTGTATCTTGTGTTATGATTGATCATTATGTTGCATTCCTGAGTTTCCGCCGTTGTCGGGGTGTGACAGGTTGAAACAATTAATTTGCACCCGATATCCTAGTTTTTGTAGGGTTTTATAATTATAATGTATTTTGGAAATGTAGTCAAAGAGAATTTATGTAGTATTCTATTTTGTTTTGTGAAGGTGGTATGCTCATATATAGTAATGATTGTATATGAGTTTTGAGGCTTAACATTTATATATAGTATCATACAAGAGAGCAAGATGAAAGGCCATTCTAAGTTGTATGTTAGTTTGAAAGTAAAAAAGAATCATATACTGATTTATTGTTAAAGACATTTTAACTAGAATTTTTGATACAACAATTAAAGAGTTGCTTTCAAATGTTTTAGTTTTTTGCAAACCAAAATGCATTACTTTTACATAACCCGCCGTGAAGCGCGGGCAGGGACGGAGCCAGGACCAAATGTGACCGGGTGCACAAATTTTTTTAACCTTACTATAATAGAGTTAAAAAGTGAATTAAAACGAAGATTTCATTACAACGATAAGACTTGAAACACATTTCGATAGACCGAGTGCATTTATGATACATTTGGGAAAAATTGTTGTTTTTTTTCTAAAAAATTAACACTACATCGAAAAAATCCGTAGGTGTCCCGGGCACCCACAGGACATCCCCTGGCTCCGTCCCTGGTTCCTTCTGAAGTTACAAAGAATAAAGGCAAATAGGTTGACTTCAAAGTTAATTTATTTGCATTTTTGTTCCCTCGGTTTTAGATAATATGCAATCTATTGGATTAAGCAAATGTCAAATTTCAAAACTAATGCAACATATATAGGCAAGGTTTGAGATCCCCAAAGACCCCCACATTGTCATAGATCCAATGAAACCATCCAAGCCATCCATCTATGATTGATCCAAGGGTCCAGATTTTACCCCTCTTTAACACTAAAGGGGTATTTGTGTCACATATTTAAACTTAAAAACACACATTCTCACTTTTTGTAAAACAAAAAAAAACCACAGACCTCCAATCCCCTCGCCGGCGACCAATCCAACAAACTTTTTCTGGCGAACTCTACCAACAAAAATGACGACCTCGTCGACGAGCAGCCTTCTTCCGGCGAACTCGCCGACTACCAACCTTCCTCCGGCGACGACTACTAACCTTCCTCCGGCGACCTCCACGACTACCAACCTTCCTCCGGCAACCTCCACCACCAGTCACCTTCTTTTAGCGACCTCCACGACCAGTCACCTTCCTCCGGCGACCTCCTCGACCAGTCACCTTCTTCCGTCGACATCCACGGCTAGGGCTTATAATATAAATGAAGCACATTTGTTTGTTGTTTCGGTTGTTGGAGAAGAAAATCTTCTTATAGAGGCTGAAATAGAAGAATTAGATGATGTTACGTTTAAGAATGATAGATGTAAGCATTCAATGTCATCTAGAACCATGTAAATCCATATAATGATTCTGTGTAAAAAATGCTTTTGATGAATTTGATGTGTTTTGTTATATGAGTATTGTGTTTGTTAAATGATTCTGAGTATTCTGAATATTTAGGAAAATCATATATGAGTCATGTGAATCATACATGATTCATGTTGAATCATATATGATTCATACTGAATCATATATGATTCATGCATATATTTGAATCATATATCATTAATAGTAAATGTACCTAACACAAAATCATATATGATTTTGTAAGAGTTAAAATCAATACACCAAGACCAAGTTTATACCTTTACAATGAGACACTCGGAGGAATGACATATTGGGAACCAAATTTTGATGAGTTGTACTTACCTTTTGAGGGGAAACATTTTGATCATAATGAATGTTTTATTTGTTGAGTTTTATAGTGTTTATGCTAAAAAAGGAGGTATTGAAGTTAAAAAATTGGCACAAATAAAACTAAAAGTGTAGTGTTAAAATCAAAGTATGTCATGTGTACGGGAATGGTTTCCAAATGGAGATAAACATAACACATTGGATCCTCAAAAAAAGTGATAAACAAATTAGGAATACGTGATATCGTATAACAGGTTGTATGGCACGAATAAAGGCTGATTTAGATCATGTTTCGGGAAAGTATGAAATAACTAAGTTTGTTGCTAAGCACAACCATCAATTGCTTCCAAAAGAGTATAAGCATCTAACAAAGAAACAAAGAAAGATGCCTCAAGCCGAAAAAATGTTTGTTGTGAGAGCTTCAACAATGAGACTTGGCGCAACAAAGGCACACAACTTGTATTCCAAAATGAAAGGTGGAACTCAGTATGTTCATGGAACTAGTGACGACTTTAAGAATCATATAAGGGATGTTAATGCATTTATAGGAGAAAGTGACGCGCAAATGCTAATCAACAAGATGGAAAACAGGAAGAAGTTTGTGCCAAACTTCACGTTTCACTATTTGGTTGAAAACAGTGAATTAGTTGCAATGTTTTGGGCCGACGAAGTTGCTAAATGCAACTACAAGGAGTTTGGAGATATTATATCATTTGATGCAACTTTCCGAACTAACAAGTAAGATGTTATCATTCTGTTTATATGAACTGTTATGTTATGTTCAATCATATATGATTCATGAAGGATCATATATGATTCATGGAGGATCATATATGATTCATGGTGAATCATATATGATTCATGGTGAATCATATATGATTCATATGTCATTTTAATTGAAGTATTATGATTTTCTAAACAAAATCAAATGAATTATTTGTAGGTATGACATGGTTTTTGTTCCATTCACCGGGATAGATAATCACTTAAGTACGTTAACTTTGCTCGGGAATGGAATTTTAAGAGAAGACACAGAAGCTTACACATGGCTACTAACATCATTCATGACTGCTCACGAAAAGCAACCGACAATGGTTGTAACGGATCAAGATGGAGCAATGAAAAGGGCAATTGAAGCAGTTCTTACAGAATCTACACACAGATTATGCATGTGGCATATCATGCAAAAAGTTCCAGCAAAGGTATTTGAAATTTTCACCGTATAATATCAATCTATGAATGAATCATATATGATTCACCAGAACTCAAAGTGATTCTAAGAGAATCATAATGATTCCTTACCTTTTTTTTGCAATATCTCATAAATCAATAGTGATTGATTTACAAATATGTCCAAGCAATATATGATGAAACTGTATTTCAAAGAGCGCTTTGGCAAACTTGTGTGGAATATGTTCATGGAGCCGTTAGAATTTAAAGGAAAATGGTTAAAACTAGTTGAAGACTTTGGATTGCAAAACCATAAATGGATGACAAAGATGTTTGACCTTCGACACATGTGGTTACCAGCTATTTTAATTGCACTCGGCCCCATTGTTTGGATTGATGAGAACCACTTCAATATCTGAGAGTGAAAATGCATTCTTCAAAAGTTTCATAAATCATGGGTCAACGTGGTGAAATTTCATTATGTGCTTCGAATCCGCAATGGAAAGGCAATGCTATAGGCAAGAAGTGTTGGACTTTAGAATGTTTGACTCAGCACCAAAACTTCATACAAAGTTAACAATTAAAATCCATGCGTGTAAAGTATACACTAGGACAATATCGCTACTGTACAAAAAAGGAATATTATGGAATGGTGTTTGGGCAAATGCCAAATATACATTTAAAAAAGAGAAGTGATTGAGATCGTTAAGGTTAGAGACATAAGACGTGTGCCATATAGAACACTTTATACAGAGGCAGGAAAATAGACTGTGAATTCAAGAAAAAGACAAAGTAGTAGATTACAAGGTAATTTATTTAAAAAAAACTTGCCTACTGTTATATTCTGATGTAAGAATCGTATATGATTCATGGTGAATCGTATATGATTCATGGTGAATCGTATATGATTCATGGTGAATCGTATATGATTCATGGTGAATCGTATTTCTAATAACTATTCTTTTCTTATTTTGAATAAATAGGTTTGTGCATAATCCAGAAGACGGTTCGTTTGCATTACTTGTAGGCAGTTTTCTGTCGATATGGGTTTCTATGCCGCGACCAAGTATTTCGTGTTTTGAGAATTTTTTTGTTTTTTTTTGTAAATATTGAGTGATTCCGGAAAGATACATTTTGAGGCTGTTGGAGAAGGGAAAAAATTAATCCACCTGCATTGAAAAAACACAAAATAAGATATGGAGAGAAAGACGAAGCAATTGAAAAATTAACAAATGAGGAAAATTTTGTGGTAGACGAATGCTTGTTTTTGGTAAGAAAAGACGAAGAATAGTTGAAGCAGTTTGTGGAAAAGTTGGAGAATATAAAGAAAGAAATTCAGGGTAAAGTGCCTAACCCTCCTTCTCAGAAAACGGGTGATGTGATTGAAGATATCTATGCAATTAAGAAGTCGAAGCAAAATCTGGTAAATAATCCACAAAAGGCTAGCAACAAAGGTGGTCGAAGAGGAGAACGAAGAAAAAGTGGAAGGGAAATAGCAATGAATGCTAAGGCTAAAAGGGCTCGAAAATATGGATACTGTGCAGAGAAGACAAACAAGTACACAAAAACTACTTCCCATTAAATCTAAAATATATTGCAAAACTAGCGAGAACTGAAGCTGCTGCCGAACAAGAAAGGAGAACTGCTGCTAGTGCTACTGAACAAGAGGAGAGAAACAATGATACTACACACATTGCTGATAAGGAACAATCAAATGCATATTCTTGAATAGTTTTGCATTTTCCAAAAAAAAACTTAGTTTATATTTTTTTCCTTTATTTTATTTCTAATATTGTCAAAAAAGTATTTGAGATTTTAATTGAATTACTTTATGTTTAATGTTTTAGTAGATTTGGTAGTTTAAACTGTTTTGAACGTATGATTAAAGTTGTCATGTATGAATCATATATGATTCATGTATGAATCATACATGATTCATGGTGAATCATATATGATTCACCATGATTCATATATGATTCATTCATGGATCATATATGATTTTCTATGAATCATATATCATGTATGTGGTGTGTCAGGCCAAGTGCCCAAGAATTTGATTGATTCACCATGAATCATATATGATTTTCTATGAATCATATATCATGTATGTGGTGTGTTAGGCCAAGTGCCCAAGAATTTGATTGATTCTCATGAATCATATATGATCCATGAATGAATCATATATGATCCATGAATGAATCATATATGATTCACCATGAATCATATATGATTCATGGTGAATCATATATGATTCCTGGTGAATCATATATGATTTGCTTAATCAAAGATTAATCAAAGTAGCAAAGCAAAATTTAAATTTCATAGCATCAGATTTTGAAATGCAACTAAGAACCTGTTTCAAATTCCAACAGTTATAACATCAACTACTACCATCAGAAAAGTTACCAGAATCAGTTAAAAACAACTACCATCAACAACTACCATCACTTCTACCATCAACAACTACCATTAGTTTTACAAAAATTTCTACCATTCAGAATCAGTTAAAAACAAGAAATCACTTCTTCCGACGCCCCTTTTCCTTCACTTGATCAACCGCTTCATTCACACCTACAACTACATTGGCCGCATCAGTCTCTTTCACTTGCTTGGGTGGATCACGATTATTCCTGTTCTTAATTGCATCAACAATCATTGAGACCCTCGCTTGCTCAGTATTCTTTGTCTCAAACGTGAAAGCGAAATCAAACATTTTATTTGAAACAGCATTGAACTGGTGCAACATAATCTTGGTAGCAATCTTATACCTCAAGCGCTGTAACATCGAAAGCTGTTCATCAGATTCTTCACATAAACCGAACTCCCAATTCTTAGCAGCATCACCAACGTAATTCTCCATATGAATCATTGCAAATACCCCACAATCTACATGATTATTTGAAGTTCGCCACTTCAACTTTGGGATGAATGGTCTCATTTTAGCAACAGCTTCGTGACTTGAATGGTTCTGCTCTTTTAGATACCTAGAAAACAACTTCTTCTACAATACAAAACAGAGAAAAGCAAAACTAAAAAAACTGTACATATATCAAAATTTAAATGCTCAAACTGAATCATATATGATTCATGGTGAATCATATATGATTCATGGTGAATCATATATGATTCATAGAAAATCATATACATATATATAAAAATAAAAACAAGTATCTGGAATCATATGAATTTTTCAAAAAACTTACAAGAGGATCACAAGCTTCCTTGTACTTTGAAGCATACGTATATCCAGAATCACTATTATCTAGAATGACCATGGTCTTTGGCTTCTTTATGTTGAAAACCACAACATAAAAATGATCAGATGCATAGATCGGGAAAAACACCTAATTCAACAACAAAAAAAACAAAATTTAAATACGATTAACACTTATAAAAAAATATTTTTAAACCAGGATGAGTATTTACCAACTCAAAGTCAGAAAGTGACATAGAAGAAGGTTCATATTTGAATTGAGCCTTAATCTCATCTAAAAATGATTTCCACTGCTCTTCTTCAGTAAGAGTCCCTTTGATAATACCTTGATTCTGTGTTGAACAAAAAAACAGTATTAAAAAAACTATAAAGAATAAAAATACTTATAAATGTAAAAAAAGAAATTGACTAAAAAACGTACAATACATCCAGTAGGGAAGAAATGCCTTGTTGGGGTCGGATAGCCGAGAGCTAACTCTTCAAAGTTTAACAGTGCAACCCAACAGTCAATAACATTAGCATCGATCCACAATGTTGGAGCCAACGTCTCCATATTCACACGTACCGAAGATAATTCACGATAACCACCCAAAGATTGAAAAACAGTTTCACTACAATCATGTAAAAAGATAAATCAGAAAGAATCAAAATATATGATTCAAATGAATCATATATGATTCAAATGAATCATATATGATTCACCATGAATCATATATGATTCACCATGAATCATATATGATTCAGTTCATCAAAATTCACTTAACATAAAAGTTGAAAAATAAAGGAAAGTAAACTTACTATTTATCCCCTTCCATTGCAAACAAGCTATTACCCAACACAAACTCAACCCTCTTGCAACGAGCGGTAACATCAATCCTCCTACACATATAAGGCGAATTAACAGGCTTAACTGGCTTTTCAATCAATGATGTTTCCCCCACCTCTCCAACCCAATCAAGGTTTCCCTCTATCTACTGGGTGAAAGATTCTACTTCAAATTCTTTACGGTCCTCAGCTTTCATAACAGTAGCAGCACGTACAACCTGATAATCATCACCAGCCGGCTCCTTTGGCTTTTCAGCCAACTCCTTTACATTCTCAGCAGCCGGCTTTGGCTTTTCAGCCGCCTCCTTTGTCTTCACAGCAGCCGGCTTTGGCTTTACATTTTGAGGCGCTTTCTGTGACTTCTCAGCCAGCTCCTTTGGCTTTTCAGCCAACTCCTTTACATTCTCAGCCGGCTTTGGCTTTTCAGCCGCCTCCTTTGTATTCACAGCAGCCGGCTTTGGCTTTACATTTTGAGGCGCTTTCTGTGCCTTCGCTTCTTCAAGCAAAACAGTCTCCTTGAAAAATCCTTTATACTGCTCAAATAACTGCTTCACATTGTCGTCATTCGGAAACTCTTTGTTTGCATCTCTCAAGAGAGTTTCAACTTCAGCCTTCTCCTTGGATATGCTTGAAAGCTTTTCTTCAATCATCTCGCAAATGATCTACATTTTAAAAAAAGGGAAAGTTATGAGCTAGTGAGAAAAATATACGTTTTATAAGAATCATATATGATTCATACTGAATCATATATGATTCTGAACATTTACATCACTTGCAGAAACAAAATGCATAAAAGATCGTGTATAAAAGATACTATAAATGAACCTTTTTGTCGGTATGAGGCAAAACTGAAGCATATTCACAAAAACCCTTTGCCTCAACTGTTTCATTTTCACTCCATTCTCCATAAAACTCAAGTTTTCCAAAAGCTTCATCCTCTATCTCAAGATCCTGTCGGGTACTCATGTTCTTTATACTCAAGTTCTTGATAGCAGGTCTTGAGCGAATGATTGGAAAATGGTCAAATTTTGTGAAGTCAAGATACAAGAGCTGTACACAATCAGAAAACAGAGGTTTGTTAGTAAGTCAAATTTGATGCTTGAGAAATAATATATACGATTCATGGATAATCATATATGATTCATGGATAATCATATATGATTCATTGAGAATCATAATCATATATGATTCACATGACACTAAAGGTATAAATACAAACTGATGGTAATATTTCATACATCTAAATGAGATATTACCATCATTTTTATAAACAATGTTAACATGTAAAAAAATAAAATCAAAGAAGGTAAAAAAAATAGATCCACTTACAATCAAGAAACACAATGGACCATTGTAAAAACCACTATCAGTATTCGGTTCATGACTGATTGCAAGACAACGGTGAATGAAATCACACCAGTCAACTCCAGCAATATTGGTGTCTTCGCGAATACGCCGAACAACCGAAAGATTTACAAAAGCCCTCATCGTATCTGCTTTACCCATAACATTAGCAAAGAGCATAAGAAAGTTAACTTTAAAGATAAAGTCAACTCTAGTTGAACGAACCAGCTTCTCAGCAATATCAGTAGCAAAGATTTGTTTCTTCTTCTTCGGAGCAAACTGACTCAACAAACTCATCATCTTCTCGTCTCTCGGGTAAATCATAAAGCGATATTCCACCTATAGGAAGCCCTAAAATCTCATGAACCTTTTCAGCAGTCACATGAACGACTCCCGTTTTAAGGTAAAAGTTATAGGTTTTATTATCAAAAGCTCTAACTACAAACCTTGCTAAACGATTTGGTAACGTATCTATGTTGACCGAATGCAACGCAGAAAACCCAATATCCTTCATAAACCTCTCCATGTTAACTTTTGCATCCCGAATAGCATGAAAAAATGAAGAAGGTACCGTCCTAGAAAATAAAGGCGGATACTCACTTAAAAACTTTTCCCTCCTAATCTGATTATCACTAAGAACTTTCTTCGTTGGCTTACTTGGACCCTTTCCCTTCTTACCACCCTTCGTCTTCTTCTTCAAGGGTTTTTCGTCTTTAGAAGAAGACGGCTCAGAATCCTTCTTTCGTTCTTTCTCCCCAACCTCTTTATCCTCAACCTTGATTTTCTTTCCCTTTGACATCACAACCTCGCCCTTCCCCTTCCTGCCACGTTTATTTCCCTTCACCTTGACATCCTCCTCTTCTTCTTCTTCTTTTTCAGACACCTTTTCTTCTTCTTCTTCATATTCTTCATCCTTAACAATCGTATCCTCTTCATCCTCCTCCTTATCACCCTCTTCTTCATCCTCCTCCTCATCACCCTCTTCTTCACTACCACTACCGTCTCCCTCCTCACTACCACTACCGTCTCCTTGATCAGATTCTGTAACATCAGAAGCTTTCAACTTGGGAGCTTTTGGTTTTGGATTGGCGGGAGGGGGAGCATGTTTAGCACCTCTGAGAATGGGATTGCGTAGAGGGGGTGACGGTTTAGCTTTGGCAGGAGATTTAAGTTTTGATTTGACTTCCGGTTTTGGAGCATGTTTGGTAGGAGATTTAAGTTTTGATATGACTTCCGGTTTTACGTGGAGGGGGTTTTGTTTTCTTTTAAAAGTAATCTTCAACGGACGCTTTGTAGCAGCTGCAAGAAAAACAGAAATACGTCACAAAAAATATTAAATAAATAAAACTAGTCATCTAAAAACCTAAACACAAACTGTTTATTTGTGTTTACATGTATAAGGCCATCTGTCATGGTGAATCAGATATGATTCATTGAGAATCATATATGATTCTCCATGACATATGGCCTTATACATGTAAACACAAATAAACACAGAAATGTTAACAATGTTGGATATTTGTGTTTACGCGTATAAGGTTATCTGTCATGGTGAATCATATATGATTCACCATGAATCATATGATTCATGGTGAATCATATATGATTCACCATGACAGATAGCCTTATACGCGTAAACACAAAATACACACAAACATGTTAACCAGTTGCCGCCTACCACGTAATCACCCATCTATCCCTCCACTCCACTAACCCCAATCTACCCACATCAGTCGACTTACTAGCACCACATTATCAACAAGCCAATACACAATCAACTAGTCCCTAATTTCTTATCAAATAGCCCCCAAAAGTCAAAAACACTTTAAATCTCTTATCAAAACACATCAACAAGTCCTTAAAAAGCAATACATATATGATTCTCAATTAACAAACTTAACACAGAATCATATATGATTGTCTAAAAAAATCATTCAAAAACACTACTCATTTCAACACAAAACAATACTCATTCTTTAAAAACTGATCAAAACTGTCAATAAGCATACAAATAAGCATATTTAGCATAAAAACTAAGCCTAATAAGCAAAATAATCGGCAAATCAGAATAAGCATAAAAACCAAAATAAAAAGAAAGCAAAATCAAAATAAGCCTAAAAAATCAGAATAAGCATCATCACTTTGAATAGATGATGGATCGATCTTCGTATTATGCTTCCTCGCTGCTATTTCACCGCGTAAATCCATCAATCATAAAATTTGGGGATAAAATTAGGGTTTGAGATATGAAATTAGGGTTTGTGTTTGTGAATTAGGATCGGTGGTTGAGTGTGTGTGTGTGTGTGTGTTTTATCTCATTTGTGTGAGATATGAAATGAAGAAGATGGGGGAGAAGAAAAAGACGAATGTACCCCTGTTGTAAAATGAGACGGGGTGTTTTTTTAATGTGTATTTATCTCAACCGTTGGATGAGAACTAAATGAAGGGTGGAGATGGGTTCATTGGATCTTTGCCAATTTTAGGGTCTATAATGAACTTTTGGCTTTATTTTTAATAGTGGACAATTAAATTGGGACATCTCAAAAAGGAAACGTGGACTATTATTTTGGGACGAAGTGCGTATATATTATTATATAATAAAACTAGTTCGCTTCAGTTCGGTTTTTGGACCAAAAACGAAACCGAACCGAAATTTTTCGGTTTTTGGAAAAATAAAAACCGAACCGTCGGTTTCAAGTTTCGATCAGTTATTTCGGTTCGGTTTTTTTGGTTTTTTCTGATCACCCCTACAAACCACCATAGTGGATGTTCTAAGAAATCAATACCATGTTGATATCGATATTATTAAACACATTTTTGGAATATAACAAGGGCTAATGCTATATAAGTATATCGTACTTGTCACCAAATTTTTTTAGGCAATGAATTTTTTTTCCTTATCTGAGTACTTATCTTTCAAATTCGGTTTTCTTATGGTATTTTATGACATTTTTGCTCTTCAAATTATTAAAACTCCTATTAGCTGAGAGGAACAAAATGTCACAAAATACCCCCAAAAAGACCGAATCTGAAAGATTAATAACCGGATTAGGAAAAAAATTTATTCGCTACGTAAAAAAGATTCAGTGACAAATAAGATTCATTTATAAGTGGATTAGCCATATAACAATTGGTCAATAATCTAACATAGTGCGTTTACGAGATTGTACCTTTAATACCTTTAATACTAGAACGCAGGATTGTTGTTTCGAGGCGGGTACAATAAATGCATTTAATCCGACCCACCCGGCTAGCTGCTAAAATGCAGGATTTTGACCCGTTTCTTTGATACTATTAATTATATTTTGCCCCGCCCCAGTTTTCTATACTCCTTCCTCCGTATCTCTCTCACATCTCTTTCATGGCTGCCATCTAGATTTCATTTTCACCGATGATATATATGATGTGGATACGTGTCGTTTTAGGGATCTCTCACATACACCTCTCTCTCTCTCTCTAAAACATAAAACACATAGTCGTTGTGCCGATGGTGTTCTGGATCCCTCTCTAAAACACGTATTTGTAATCGTAGTCCTTGGAACAACAATCATGCGTTTTAATATTAAAGGTACAATATAGCATGGTATTTTTACCCTTTGCATGATGTTTCTTTCAATTATCTTAATTAATTAGGGTTAGGGTTTTGGGTTTCCTGATAATTGTGCTAATTGGTGGCTAAAAGATCGTGATTTTGGTTTTCTTGATTAATCGGTGACTTAATTAATTGGGGTTACAGTGATGATGGTTGTCCTTCTTTTGAGGGTTAACTGAGTTACTTTATGCTTGGCCAGGCGATTGAACACGTATTATGGTTGCGAGAATGACGTTTGTGTGGTATTTCTTAGAAATATTAGCAGATATGGTTCATGGTTGCTTATACTTTCGGCCTATGTTTATTCGATGCCACCGATCGTTTCAGTGCCGCTATAAATGGCGTGTGACGATAGTGACGTGTGTGTGACGAGGATGATAAGGTCGTAAGCTAAGGTTGTGATGAGTTTACATGGCCTTCGTTACATTTGAGGTTGTTCGCAACTTGCCGGGGCTGCCTGTTATGTTTGCAGCCATGCCGGGAGTATCCTATTTTTCACACGTAGTCCCTTATCTGAGCCTGTGCTTAAAAATGAAATGTTGATTGTAAGAGTTTTGTGCGTTCACTGTTAACGAGTCTGTGACGAGTTTATATGGGCTCGACTAAAGTTGAGATCGTCCGCAACTTGGCGGGGCAACCTATTAGGTTTGCAGCCATGCCGGGTGTATTCTCTCTTTCACCCATGCTCCCCTTGTAACATCCGAGAATTTTTGAAATTTTAAAGGACTATTTTAATATTTGACTTTTCGAGTCTGACTTGACCTTTTTGACTTTTGGTCGTTCATTGTCTCATAAAAGTAATTACCGCGTGACCGGTAAAATTTTCGGAACATATTTTAAATAATAAATCATATTTATTAATACATCTCTCAAGGGAAAGTTATTTTTAACT
>BQNB010106700.1:0-23333 GCA_026074375.1 Tanacetum coccineum | reverse complement strand
TCATACATTCCTTGCCTCACCAAAAACATTTTCTCTCCTTCTCTTGCTCCTTGCCCACGTCACACACTAACACACACACACACACACACACACACACACAATCTATACTTTTAATTTCTACCAAGATTCACACATTCCATACTTCATTTTATCAAGATCCAAGGTTATTCAAAGAAGGTTTTCTTTTGATTTCAAGTATTTTCAAGATCTACAAATTAAGGTTTGGTTATTATTTGGGGTTTTTCAAGATCTATTGATTTTGGGTATAAATCTTGTGTTATTACTTCTTGTTCTTCATTCTTGTAAGTATCTTGAATCTTTCTTTGTGGTTTTCTTACATTCTTCTTATATGTTCAAATATCCATACAACCATATGTTGTGTTTTAATTTTTGAAAGATTTTAAAGACAAGATTTCATAAATAATGATACTACTTTATTTTACTAATTAAATATTATGTTCTAGGTGATATGAGAGTTGTTGAGAGTTGCAACAATAGAAATGACGGGATTAGGTTAGTTTTAAGTGTGGTTCCGTTGTGGATTAGTTGTGAATAGAGATTAGGCTAGATTAGGCACTATTGTGAAGTTTGGGTGGATTTTGGTTGCGTTTTTGGCAAAAAGTGCTTGTTGTCCCGAATTTGTTTTGAGGTTTTGGTCGACCTAAAAATGTTTTCATTAGGCGTAAAAGTAGGTTTTGAAGAGCTCGTTTCGAATAGATAGATTTTCATATGTCGCACATTAAAATTGGACTTAAAATTACCAAGTTATAGCAAAATGAAACTTGAAACATTTTTCGACAAAACCGGATGAATATTGTGCTGATGTGAATAGTAAAATGAGTTTTCGGACACTTTCGGACATTTTTGGACTTTTTAAACACTAGCTAAACATATAGTAACAAATACCTATTGATTAGTATCATTTAAAGACGCCGTTAGCATATTTTGGGGAAAAGCGAGAAAGTTACTAAAAATAATAAGTTTGGTGAAAACTTAGCGAAACGGACATAGAAGTTAAGTGATTAAGACTGGTTAGTGCATTTTGAATTATAGAAACTTAACAAATGTAGAGGACGATATTAACGTCCCGAAACTAAAAACTTTCCTAAAATAAAAACTTTCTAAGTAATTTTGGGTATGCGCCGAAACTTACGAAGCACTTTATGATTTTTTTCGTACATGATTGATAATCAAACCAAAGCAAAAACACACATGGATGTATTTTGGTGATGAACATATTATGCAATTCTTGGCATACTTTCGTGTTATGAGGACCGCGTTTATTATTATGGTCGCGGCTAGATTTCTATATCATCTTTTACTTGCGTGATTATCATTTGCTCATTTTGCTAAGGTGAGTTCATAGCCTCATGTTTTACTACTTTTACTTTACGTTTCCTTTTCCTGATTACGTGCTGCCTAAGTAGCGAATAGACCACTAATGCCCGAATTATCATGAACCGTCAATTGCTTAACTGACCGTACTGGTTAAGTGAGCGCGAATGTTATAAATAGATCTATTGGGAGTAATTATCCCTATCCGGGTAAGTAGCGCTTACTAGATTCGGAGGTCCCGAACAAACGGATATATACCATGTCGGATTGTCAATAGGTGATCTTGGTCAGATACCTTTAGGGCGTGTAATACTATTTGGCATATAAAATGCTTCTTTTTAAATTGAGCTTCGGTGTCATGAGCTTAGTGCAACAGTAAATACATTCTTTTTATGTGAAGTTGTATCTGTTATAACTGTCACGTGCGTACTGTGAACTTGTGGTCCACTTTTAATATTAAATTCAAACCTATGAATTCACTCAACTTTATGTTGGCCGTTGTAGCATGTTTTTCTCAGGTTCTTAGTTGTGGATGTCTTTGCTTGCTATTTGGTGTAGCTATGCTTTGGGCCGATTTTCAAGAAACGATATTATCTACTATTTAAACATCGTTGTCAATTTCTAAAACTTTTATTCGCTTCCGCATATTATCTTTAAACTTATGTCAAACTTTAACTATTTTAATTAATGCAACGATGTTAGATTTTCAAATATACCCTTAGAGATCGTTCTTGGTATCTTGTGTGATGTATATTATGATGTCACACCCCCGAACACATGTTTACGACTAGGCCCCGTTTGGGGGTGTGACAGCAATCGTCTATGGCTCGAGATGGGAGTGTTTTATGTACAATCCGGATGTTCTTCGTGAACAATTCGCGGGTTTGGTGATTCCACAAGGCTTACCATTCAACCAATTTGACAACGCTCAAATGATGAGGGTGTTTCAAAACCATATGCAACCAAAGTACAATCATGTAAGTCGAACTACTCTAAAACGTGATGCAATGAAATTATGGAAAACGGCTAAACAACTAATAGTAGATGGTTTTCTTAATTTAAATGCTAGTGTCAACATAACAACGGATGTTTGGTCCGCTCATCATGGTTTGCCCGGTTCGTACCTATGTGTTACCGCACATTGGATTGAGCCCAATACTTGGTAAATGATGAAGTGGATCATTGCATTCGAAGACTTTCTGGTTCCCCACTCGGGAAATGCTTTATCTAAAATGTTGAGAAAAGTGTTTGTCAATTTAAGTTTGGAAGAAATTTTTTGTCAATTACGTTGGATAATGCTAGCAACAATACACGTGCAATTGGTAGACATGCATTAAAATACAGTCCACCTATGGAGGGTAGGTTTTATCATAGTTGATGTGTTGCACACATCATTAACTTGTTTGTGCAATCCGGTTTAGCGGTGCCCGCAATGGATGCAATTAAAGAATCTTTTAAACAAATGTTAAAAGATATATTTAAATCGGGTTTTAGAAACTATCAATACTATATTCACATCTGTAGAGTAGCAGGAAAACCTTATTTATCACCTAATTAGGACGTTTGAACAAGATGTAATTCCACTTATCATATGTTCCAATGTGGTCTAAAACAAAAAGATTCTTTGAAATATTATCATGACGTTTTGGCCGATGCGGGTAAGTGTAATCCATTTCCGGTTGAAAATTGGATTACTATTGAAAGTCTAACCCGATTACTTGAAGTGTTTAACAATGCCACGAAAATATTTTTGGGGGTTTATTATCCAACATCTCCATTGGTATTGCAACAAATATTCTTCATGTGTAACAAACTAACCGAATTTAAACTTAATCGTGGTATATATTCAAGTATGGTTAAACCAATGAAAAAAAGCTTAAGAAATACTTTGAAAAAATGCCACCGGTAATTACTTGTTCGGCCGCTTTGGATCCATGTTTTAATGTAAGCGGGGTAGAGTTACTTATCGAGTCGATTTCAACTGATTTGGAGTGTTTTGATGAGGGCTTTGCAACTAAGGTAAAACAATGGTTCAACGACTCTTTGGAAGGTTTGTATAATATTTATTATACGAAATATGGTAACCCAACTCAATCAACAAGTGCGGCTTCTTCATCGATGTCGTATTTAGGGAATCCGATGACTAATTTGCTAAACAAGTTAAAAGAAAATTCCAACAAATGGGAAAGGAATGATCGTTTGACGAGCTCTGGGTATGAGAGATACGTCAATGAAGATTTTATCTCCCATCTTGAGCCCCATGAGTTTGCAGGTTTTGATGTTTTGGATTTTTGGAAAGCAAAGGAATCAATGTTTCCCGTTCTATCCCAAATGGCCATGGATTTAATAAGTGTACAAGCTACTTCGGTAGCTGTAACAATTCACATTTTCGCATCATTTTACGTCAATAAATATTCAACTATTTATTTTAAACTCTTACGCGCTCATTTTTTATTTTCAACGTTTAGTTAAATCGCGTAAACTAAAAATCAATATTCAACGTAAACGGGCATCAAATAAATAAAAGTTTACGTCAAACAAGTGTTATATTATTTTTGCGAAAATAATATATGACTTTTCACTTTATTCATTACGTAAAACGTTTACGTTTCGCAATAAAACATATTCATGCATACATGGGAACCCATAAATCCATCTATACTTCAACAAATACCCACAATATAACACCCCGTGTTTTCAAGTCATTTGCGACGTCAATAAAGCTACTAATTATTTTTAGTGTTGTATGCATTTACTTGTAATTTCGTGAATTAAGTTAAATCGCGTAAGCTAAGAATGATCATTTAATGTAAACGGGCATCAAACAATTAAACGTTTACATCAAGCAAGTATTAAATAATTATTTTGGAGAATAATTATGATCTTTGTTTATTTTATTTTTATCGGTTACGCAAAGTGTTTACATCAAGCAAGTATTAAATAAATAAAAGTTACTGTTCATCAGCAAACCCCACTTTATAAAAATGTGATGATTTTAATAACGAAGACGTGCACGAAGAAATCGCTAAAATCGGGATTAAAACGAATAAGTTGTTGCATTTATAGGTTTTACGACAATTAAATTTATAAAAGTAAATTTATAAAACGTCATAAACAGTAAAAGTACTGTTCATCAGAAGGTTATAAAATATAAAAATGTAATATTTTTATATATCATCTTAATACGAAGACGTGGACGTAAGAAACGCGAGAAACGGGTTTAAAATGGGAAAGTTATGCTAGTTTTACCAAAACGATAATTATAAACGTTTTCACTTTATAACAACGATTTTTGAATTACAAATAGATGGTGATGAGCTACAATTAGTTATCGAAGTACATAGTACTTATACGACCTATGTTTGATTAGGTTGCCTTCGGATTCGTCCGTGACTCGTTATTTCACTTACTCGATTATTACTCATTCACTTCACTGCTGAGGTGAGTTCATAGCCCCATGTTTTACTGGTTTTAAATATATTTTTGGGGTGAGAACATGCTTTGTTTTACAATTGGACGCAAGTAACTTTGAAAAACTTACTATTTTGGATATTGCATACCATGCAATACTTACTATTTTGGATATTGTATACCATGCAATACTTACTATTTTGAAAATTGTATACCATGCAATACTTACTGTTTTGGATATTGTATACCATGCAATACTTACTGTTTGAATATTGTATTCCATGCAATACTTACTGTTTTGAATATTGTATACCATGCAATACTTACTGTTTTGGATATTGTATACCATGCAATACACACTCTAAACAATTGCGGTCCTACACTCATACATTTTTACAAACCTATGAATTCACCAACTTTATGTTGACCGTTTTAAGCATGTTTTTCTCAGGATTTCAAGGTACAAGGATACATTGGTGGTCTATATTTTTGGAATCATGGCTATAAACATTCAAGTGCATTATATTTTGGGGATATTATTCAGGAAGTAAAATCTTCACATTTTTAAGGATGAACAAGTTAAAGCAGGGTGCTTTTGTATCAAGTATTTTATTAAATCCAATGTATCGTTTTCAAATGACACAATTAGAGGTCGTTCTTATATCTTGTGCAATGTTATTATGAAGTGACATGCCCCAGATATCTATATTCAGCTGCGACCCATTTTTGGGGGTGTTACAACTGGTGTGTGCTATTCTTGAATACCCTAAGCCTTTGTATTTTTTCTTCAATAGAGACCTCTTGGGATGAGGAGGATTGCCCTCTTGTGCTTCTTTGACTTTTGCTCATTGTATAAAATGAAATCAACAAAAGAATGGACGAAATTAGGATAACACTTAAGGTATGTGTGATCAGAGGGTCACGACGGCGTCGTGGTTTTGCCTTGACGCCGTTAGAGCGATTTTTTGTTTGAAAATGGTTTGCGAGGAAAAACCAAGCTATTTTCTGTTAAATCCATTCCCAAACACCCCCTTAGGACCAGACCCCGCATGAATTATTCGAAAAATCATGACCTTAATCTAAGATCCAAGTTATTTTTATAAAAGTGTTTAACTTTAATAGATTAACACCTTGAGTAACAACAAACTACTTAGATTTATGTCCGATTATCATCTATTTTGAACAAGTGATTCTTGGTATGAATTAATTGGGTGAAATTGCAATAAAATAGAATTGGGATCGAGTCGAGATGAATGGAAGCGAGAGCGAGAGGAATACATCACTTACCAATCGAGGATGATTGTGCGTCGTGGTGCAAAAATCAGGTCCAAGTTTAATGGTGATGGTTGAGAATAAGTGTTTGGGGTGATGGGGGCGAGTGAAAAAGGAGGTGGGTTTTTATATACTTTAACCCAGATCGTGGCGACGGCGTCACGTGCAAGCCCTGACGCTGTCAGGATGGTCCAACTTCCTTAACGCGTTGACTGTTGACTTTTGAAAAGTCAACAATTTTTTTCTTTTCCCTCGGGGTCAAAAATGCGGTTACTAATCTTGAGTGTGAAAGAATAATGTGGTGGGGCCTCATCTTCAGCATGGTTATTGTTTTTAACGGTCGGGAAATTACGAGGTATTGGTTGGGTTGCTAAAGGATCTCCTTTGTCATGTCGGGTCATGATGTTTTGACTGGCTCTTTTGCCTGGTTTAAAACCAAAGGTGCTTCTCCGGAAAAGGGGTGGGTTTAAGAAGTTCAGTTGAGCATATCTTATCTACAAGGGGTTTGTGGAGATAGATTTAAGGGCATCGGGAAACTTTTTTTCGTAGGATTTTCTAAGATTTCATGCTTGGCCAGAGGTTTTGGGACCTCTATGTCTGGGTATTTTGTAATTTTCTTGATTTTCTTATCCGACTCCCTTCCTCTCTTACCTTTTCCTTTAACCCTATTGTAACTTCCAAAGAGAGTTGCATAAAATCGCCAATGACTACTTTCATATATTCTTCGAGCTGCTTGACTCTTTCTTCCTAATCGTGGATGAAATTCATCATAATGTGCTCAAATTCTTCTTGACGTGATGGCTCAGAGGGAGCTCGACACATTTCGTTGGTTGTCATCCGGAATATGCTTTCTTTTCTTCCTATTAACAAGATTGCATCCTTCATGAGTGTATCGACTTTACGCTCCATGATTCCTAGTAATTGCTCGATGTTAGGATTTTTGTAATTAAGGCTCACTTCATCCGGGATGAAGGCATCATTCCACCCTTCATCCTCATATTGGACTAGCCTCTCGATAGTAGCCCAAGCTTCGTCTGGCCTTAATTTTCTAAGTTTCCCGCCTGCTGCGTAGTCAATGCCCATCTGGGTGGTGCAGTCGATATAATCATAGAAGATTTGAACTTGAAGCCATAACTCAAGGCCATGATGAGGGACTTTTCGAAGTAAGTCTTTGAAACGAGTCCATGCTTCTGATAGAGATTCTCCATGATGTTGTTGGAACATCAGGATATCATTACGGAGTTTTGCGGTCCTTCTTGGTGGAAATATTTAAGCAAGGAAACGAGTAGTAAGATCCTCCCATGTGGTGATGGATCCTGCTGGATGACGTTCAAGCCAATTAATAGCTTGATCGCGAAGGGAAAATTGAAATAAACACAGACGCATTCTTTCCCTATTTTCACCATTAAGGTCAAGTGAGTCCACAAGTTTTAAGAAATCCTTGAGGTGTTGGTTTGGATCCTCGGACCGAAGTCCGTGGAATGAGCATCTGTTTGCACCAACCGGATAGTGTCGGATCGAAGAGGTACCACGTTGTTCCCTATGAGGAGCTCAATGGTATTCCTGTAGCCCTCGTGGCTAGGTTTGGAGTAGTCTCCAAGAGTACGGATAGGATTCTTGTCTCTTATGGTGGTTGATGAGAATGGATTACGAAACAAATAACACAAAGAAAAGATAGACTACGAGAAAGCTAGTATGTGGAAATTAAATTCTCACTTGAAAGGATTCAAGAAACTAGAACTAAGTTAAACTATGATCGAAACCTAACTATTACCCGGCAGCGGTGCCAAAACTTTTTGCGGTTGTCGTAAGGGACTTCTACAAGAAGTTTTACAACTCCCTAGGCAGAGTACCTAACCGTTGTAGTAGTAGTATAGGCAAGACTCGGGGATTGTTATTGTTCTCTAGGGGAATAGGTTAGGAAGGCTTGATCACGGTCAAACAGAATTCTAGGGGTTGAGAGAAGATTATTTTTGTGGTTTTATTATTTTTGTGGTTTTATATTTATAGGAAAGCAAGTAATATCTAATCTACTGGTGATAACTTTATCATAATTAAATGTATTTACATAATCATGCATTACTTATCAGATTGCTTCTGCTAATCCTGCTGCCTTGTCACACTTGTGATGATATGTGTAAGTATTTCCGAGGTCATGAACGGATTACATGAACGCACCGTCTATTTAATATTCCGTTAGGGCAATGCACAAGTAAAGTAGTATGAAGACTATTACAAGGCCCCTGAGAGTACATTAAATTCATGTGAAATATCTTAAGAGGGATTAACCATATAAAGGGTCAAGGTAGTATGAAGACTGTTACCCAATGGTATCCTTTCTACGCACTCACGTTTCCCTAGACGTGTCTACAGCGATACAAACAAAAGCTGGTTTTCTAGAACCTAACGCACACAATCATCAATCAAGAAGCAACAGTAAAAGGATCTACAATCCAACTTTCATGCAATCATAAGAAAATACAAAGGAGTGTTTAGCCTCGCTTGTTATAATGAAAGAAAAGAGATAAATTAATCACACAACACATAGACATATGGAATGATTAAAGATAAATAACCTTACCTGGATTAAAACATGGATTCAAGGTAGTACAATAGGGTTTTGAGGACTTAAAAATGAACTATGAAGCTGCTACAAGAGCTAGGTCCCAAAAGTTATACAAAGTTACATACTTAAAACCCTAAAATCGGTTTAGTATATATAGAGATATCGCTGCGACGGCGTCACGTTGTAATACTGACGCCGTCGCTACGTAGATGATTCTAGATCATTATTAACTCGGCCACGTCCTGATGCCGTTACTAATTCTCTGACGTCATCACTAGATGGATCGCGACGGCGTCGCTTTATGCCTGCGACGCCGTCTCCACGCCCTGTAAGCAATATTTCTTCAAGTATTTGGTGTAGGTCCGTAATCTCGTCTGTTTCTTCTCTAAATGAGCCCAAGTCACGTGTATTCCCTCCAAATGCCATCCAAGTACTAAAAACCTGAAAAAAATGATTAAGCACATAATATGGGCATATTTGCATGATTTAGAAGGTTAAATGACCCTGAAATAGTGTATAAAATGACACCTCATCTACTACCTCTTTCACACCTTTTGAATACTCTCCAAAGGAGATTGTGTATTTCTCTTCTAAGTTAAACGACTCCGATGAAGAAGCACAGAAAGTAGGAGAAGAGGAAAAAAGCACATAAGGGAAAAGTTGAAGAGGTAGAAGAAGCCAAGTGAACAATAATGGTAACAACTTCACAAGACTTGCCAATCATAACCCATTATGTTGCACCATACAAACCACCAATACCATTCCTTGCTCGTCTCGTGCATCATGCTGAGGAAGCACTTGTAAGTAGGACAATGGAAAGTTTAAGGGAAAACAAGGTAAATTTACCTCTCATCAAGGAAATAAGAAAAACCGACGACTATGTAAAACGTATGAAGGATTGGTCGTAAACAAACCAAGAACCTCGGATGAAGGAGAGGTTAAGCTAAATGTAAGATGTTTAGCAGTTCTTCAAAATTAGTAAGTCCTAAGGAGACAGATCCATGGAGTTTTATTCTTCCTTGTTCTATTGGAAATCTGACTGTTTGAAATGGCCTAGCTTATTTATGAGCAAGTTTAAGCATCATGCCTCTTTCTATGTTAAAAAGGTTAGGTATATGAAAATAAATATGACTATGGAAATGGCTGATAGAACTAAGAGCATACCCAAAGGAATAGTAGAAAATCTACTTGTTAAGATTGAAAATTTTATTTTTCTACTAGATTTTGTTATATTAGATATGGTCAAAGATTTTTGGATGCCCATCATTTTAAGGAGACCTCTTCTGGCTACTATTCATGCCAAAGTTGATGTTTTCGGGAAGGTGATTTCATTAGAAGTAGGTAATGAAAAAGTTGTATTCAAAATTGAGGACAATTTCAATGAAACACTCACACCTATTGAATCAATTTATGCTCTTAGGAACATAGAAAGCATAATAGATGATGATTTAATGATAATAGATCATGATTTATTCCTATATAATCCTGAATCCTATATAAAAACCAACGAGTTTAACTACTCATTGGGTATTGACACTGAATTTTGCTTATGAAGTGTATGTACATGAGTCACAAGAAGAGATAGATTATAGATGGAGTATGTTAGATCAAGGAGAACCATGGGAAATTGAAATAGTTGAAGAGTCAAGCAGAAAACGCGACATAGATCTCTCATCAGTTGTAAAACCAAAGGTTCATTGGTGTATGGCAGTATTGCAACAAAAAGGAGATGGGCACGAATTTTGGGCATCTTGTGACCTTTATGATAACCAATGTGATAGAGGAGATTTGCCAGACAATACAGGAAAGAAATACTATTAGACATGTATAAACGATAATAAACGGCTCGATGTTGCATGGGAAGGAATATGTTTCAAGGATTGGGTAAGAGTGAGCCATGGGAAGGTATGCAAAATGACTGAGGAAAGAATCCTAAAAAATTATTAGAGACATGAACTTAATAATGACTCTGATGGTGAGGAAAAACTGACTGATATAAACCCGAATTTTGATCCTATTCAGGAAGCAAACCCTGTCGATAGAGGAAGATTGTGAAGATCTCGAAAATTTTAGGGAGGAAAATATGAGCTGATATTGGACGATGTTGTGGATAGGTTAGACGATGATTGTTCATTGGAACAATCAACGATGAAGATGACTTGGATAGGATAGTTGACTACTTGGAATTAAAATCGCAAGATGACTTCATAGACATCAATGCCGAAGCTTATAAAGAGAGAATGTGCAAATTAGTACGCATGACCTATAAGAAGCCTATACCAATTTTAATAGAAAAGGTTGAGGTAACTAGGCACACGATCGACCCAGGGGAAAGTTACACAAAGGTCAGGATCCTTGAAATTGAAAAGATGCTCGGGACTATCGCTAACATTGCTATCGTAAGAGCTGAATTAATGGAAGAAATGGACACCACTGGTAGTATCCAAAGAGAAATGTAGACCGGGTTTGAGTCTAACTTAAAGACCCGTTAATAAACAAAAGTGCTTCTCGGCAAACAACCCGACTTCTATCCTTTTTAGCTTATTTCATTTTTGCATTTAGATTGGTTTTGTATTCATTACTTATTTTGCAGGTTACTATAACAACGAGAAATGAAAAAAAACATCACCTCGTCTCTTAGATAAGTGAAATCTTGTTTTTCAGGCATTAGCTACGGCGTACCTGGGAAACAGAGCTACGTCGTAGCTAGGATTCAACTATTTCAAAATTGCCTATTTCACTTAGCTACGGTGTAGCCAGTACTACTAGGCTACACCGTAGTTCCTTGCTGTATCCAAAACCTTTTCAAAAATTTGTTTCGAATTTCAACAAAACCTTGTATAATTTTTGAAATGAACTTTGTGGGTATGTTCCCTTTAAACCCGCACAAGACTGCACTCATCCACTCGGGACACCGAGTGGTTAACTTTGGAATGAAATGGGTCAAAATTAGTATTTTGGTTTGACTAATAGCTTTGACTTCTATTCATGGGTTATGCATAAATATGGATCCTCATGAATTCTCACATGTCTATCTAGATATTTCTAGTGTGTTTGTGATGGATAGAGGCATGTTGTTGCATAATTATTGGAGAAATAAGTTACTACTGACTCGACGGGGAATTCTTAATACTGAGGGGTTAAAAAGTTTGTACTGCCAGACAAAAAGTAGTACTGCTAAAGGGAGTAATATTTTACTGTTGAATTACCGTTTAGCATTGAGTTTGGTCAATAACAAATTTTCAACTCTTTGAATATTACCGTTGAGATTTTTACGGCAACTACACATATATAGGGTTCCTTCTTTTGGATATTTTTAATCTTTACCTTCCTTAACATGATTATTTTTAAAATACAATTTATCACTTTCAAACCTTATACATTCTTTATAAAATCTCAATTGTTTTTGACCAATACTAATTCATTTTAAATCGATCTTAACCCATCACTCACATCAATCTTTTGCTCATAACTTAAATACATATGGCTCATATGGGATTCTGCGACAAACAAAAATGGTTGGCCTTTCGTTCAAAAGCACTGGAAGTGAAGAATTCCATCAGATAGTAGACTTTCTTGCTGATAGTCATATCAGATATGCTTTAACTGCAAACTCTACTATCTATGTTTATCTCATTGAACAGTTTTGGCAGACTGCAACTGTCAAAACAATCAATGATGGAGAACAACAAATAACTGTTACAGTTGATGGGTATAAATTTGCTATTACTGAAGCATCTATTAGGAGACATCTCCAATTAGCAGATGTAGATGGTATTAGTTTTTTGCCCAACACTGAAATCTTTGAACAACTGTCTCAAATGGGGTATCTTTCTGATCATAATAAACTTACTTTTAAAAAGGCTCATTTTACCCACCAAATTGAGGATGTTTTGATCCTACCTCGTTACATTGTTTAAGCTCCAAAAAACTTCATGGGAAAAATTTTCAAGTAATATGCAACTGCAATTATTTGTTTTTGGCACAAACGGACTTTTAAAGTTTTTCTCATCTAATTTTTGATGGTATGGTGAAAAATGTGGATAGTAAAACTAAATTTTTGATGTATCCACGTTTTATACAAATCTTTTTGAATAAACAGAAAAGGTTTCTTAATGCACATAATGCAGTATATGTTGCTCCTTCTTTAAAACAGAAACTTTTTAGCAACATGAAAATTGGATTTTCAGGGAAACATGTACCTCTATTTGGCACTATGCTGCTTCATGACCAACCTGGTCAGGGTGACGGACCAACAGTCTTTGTTGAGTCCCAACACACACCCACTGCTTCTTCATCATCTACATCACAACCCACTACATCTCAACCAACATCCTCACAAGCACCATCTTCTCATGAACCTACTACTGAACCTATCACTACCACTTCATCTCCACATCCACAAGAAACACAAATTCCACAAACAACATCTTCCATGCCCCATGATTCACCTCTCCCAGGAGGTTACACACCTGGAAGTGTTGAGGGCAGCATGCAACTAAAAGAATTGACGAATTTGTGTACCAAATTAGTTGCTAGAGTCACCAGCTTGGAGACAGAACTCAAAAAGACTAAAGAAGTTCATGGTAAGGCTCTTACCAAGTTGGTGAAAAAGGTTAAAAGGTTGGAAGATAAGCTCAAGTCTACCAACGAAAGGAAAAAGGCAAAAATGGTCATCTCAGATGAAGAGGAGGAATTGGTTTCAGAGGATTCTTCCAAACAGGGGAGGATGGAAGAGACAGAATATGCAGATGTAGAGGAAGAGAATGCAGGAGTGGAATATGATTTTGATCTGACTGAGCAACAAGTTACTCCTTTAAAAGCTCCACAGGTTGAAGTACAAAGTCAAGAAACGTTTGAAGCTGAATTAAGTGTTCTCAGTGCAGCAAAAATCCTTTGTAAGAGACACCCACGCAAGGGTAAAGACGAGACTCTAATAAGAGATACGAAGAACAAGGGTTGTTAGGCAGCTCACAATTGAGTACTACTAAGGACTTATTAGGTACTGGCAGAGGAATTCAAGATACTTATGGTCAGAGATTAGCAAAAAGATTAAGAGTGAAGTAGCAAACCAAAGTTATTGGAAACAACAATAACAAGAAAGAGCTAATCTAAAGCAGCATTAAATCTACAAAAACCTTTTGAATCAAGAGAGTGAAAAGCAGCTGATGTGATATTGATTGGAGTAAAATGTTGAACAAAGCTCAAGAAGATACGAAACTAGTGTTCAATGAATAAGGTAACAACCTTTCAGAAGAAACCCATTGACAGTATGCTCAAGCAAGAGAAACATGAGAGGTATATTTGAAGAACAATGGCTAATTACAAGATGGAGTATGTTTAAAGGTAGAGTTAAGATCATATCATACCTATCGATATGAAGAAGAATACAGAAAGTACAAGACTTTATTTAAGAAGATTCGGAAGTCCAGTAAGATTCGGAAAAAGAGAGTTGCAGAAGAAGCACTACTTCAAGAAAGCTTCAAGAAGTTAAGGACAACTCAAGCTTCAGGTTCAGAGCCTTTTCATCAAGAAAAATCAACTAAAGAACCAAAAGAATTATCTGAAGAAGATCTTAAGAAGATGCTAGAGATAGTTTTCTAGTGTTGAAGATTTTCCAGGGTAAGAAGCTCATGCAAACTAAAGTATCCTGCCTTGATTGGGAAATTCATACTGAAGGATCAAGAAAATATTGGAAGATTATCAGGGTTGAAACAACAACGATCATATCAAGGATTTGAAGATAATGCTTTAAGCTTTTTGACAGAGAAGACCTTGATACTTTATGAGCTGTTAAAGAAAAAGTTTAGATATGTATAACCTACTGAAGAACATGAGAAAAAAGAGCTCCTATGGGTTGAATTGAAGAGAATCAATTAACCAGACCAAGGAGGTAGTACACTAGTGTAAACCTACAAGATATATGCATGATCCTTTGACTTGGAGATTGTATGGATCATGTGTAGTACATCATGTATTTTCAACAAGAGGGCATTGCATCTATATGCTACCAGAAAAGGATTATCCTTTGACAACTGCAGTTATGATGTTGATGCTCAGTAGAAGACTGCAAGTGGAAGAGGATAGTGAGATGGCAAGAGACTTAGTCAAGAAAATCTTCATAGAAGCCAATAGATCAAGAAGCTAAAGTGTTTGAAAGAATCCTCTCAGAACCAAAAGACTTTAATTCAACAAACTTGATGATTTGAAGATAAATCACAAGTTTAGGGGAGGATTGTTGGGAATTAAAGGGCTTCTACAAGTTCATACTGCTCAAAGGACTTAGTACTGCTACTTGAAGATTATACTGCTAGTGAAGATTGAAGAATATAAACTAAGTCATTAGTACTGCTAGTTGTAATATTAGTACTGCTAGTTATAGTTAGTACTGTCAGTACAATGTTAGTACTGTCAGTGTAAATTAGTATTGTTAGTTAGTTTATTAGTACTGCTTATGTGATATGCATGAGTTAAATTAGGAATAGATATGCATGATCACTTAACGCGTTTTGTAAGCCTATTAGGGTTTTTCCTTGGTGTATAAAAGGAACCCTTACGGCATAGTTAGAATGATGAATTGTTTGATAGAAAAACACAATATTGTTAGGCACAACATATAGTTGTTTTGTGGGATTCGCTTAATAAAGTTGAAAGTTCCTTTGGTTTTTGACATGTTCTTATTATTCTTTTAGTATATAAAGATTAATTCCACATACTCTTTATATAGAACCACAAGGTTTCTCTACATAGTTGTTTTAGATTTATCTAAGATAACTAAAGCTTTAACAAGCTAATCAAAGATCAACAAGGGATCAACAAGATAGACTACAAGAAAGCTAATATGCGGAAATTAAAGTCTCACTTGAAAGGATTCAAGCGAGTAGAACTAAGCTAAACTAAAGATGTAAAACCTAACAATACCTCAGCTGCTGACGCCAAAAACTTGAGCGGTCGTCTTTAGACTTCTACATACGAAGTTTTACAACTCCCTAGGCAGAGCACCAAATCATTGTAGTAGTAGTATAGGCAAGACTCAGGAGGTTGTTATCGTTCACTCGAGGAATAGGTTGGGAAGGCTTGATCACGGTCTAACAGAATTCTAAAGGTTAAAAGAAGATTATTTTTGTATGTTTATATTTTATGAAAGCAGGTAAAATCATATATTGGAGAGGTTGGTTTGGTTTTAGCTATTAAACTAAATATTAACTACGCTACTGGTGATAACAATATAATAAAAGATTGTGTTTATTTAATCATGTATTACCCCCTAGATTGCTTCTCCTAGGTTGTTATTGGCCTTGTCCACTTTGTGATGACCTGTGTAATTATTTTTCCTAAAGTCATGACGAATTTACACAACTCGCCGTCTACTTAGTATTCCGTTAAGGCAACGCACAAGTAAGGTAGTATGAAGACTATTACAAGGCCCTAAGGGTACTAGAGTGCAATGTAAAATATTAAGAGTAGATCAACCATATTAGGGGGAAAGGTAGTATGAAGACTGTTACCCGATGGTATCCTTTCTACACAATCATGTTTTCCTAGACATATCAACAGCGATACAACAAAAGCTGGTTTTCTAAGACCTAACATGCACATCCATCACAAGAAGCAACACCACTAAGATCTACATTCTATGTTTTCAAACAATCATTAAAAAACACACCAATAGGAGGCTTAGCCAAGCATGTTAATAGATAAATGCAAGAACATAGATGAATCAAACAACACATAGACAATTGAATGATTAAATAAGACCTGTACTGTGATAAAAACATAATTGGAGGAAGTACAATAAGGTTTTTAGGCCCTAAAATCGTCCCTAATAGCTGCTAAACAAACTAGGGTTCGTACCCTCTTTTTATTCTAAATCTACACACTTAAAACCCTAAATTCGGGTTTGTATATATAGGAAAAACGCTGTAACCTGCTCGCGGTTTTTATGGTCGTGACACCATCATGAAAGAGAATATTCTAGATAACGGGCTGGGTCATGATCTCTGACACCGTTGTGGAATATGTAACACCGTCGTAGGATGCGTTGTGAGGATGTCACTTAGAAACTGTGACGTCGTCTCCAGCTGCTGAGAACATAATCTTGAGAGATGTTGGTGTAGGTCCGTAGTCTTGTCAGTTTCTTCTCCAAATGAGCCCAAGTCACGTGTAATTCCTTCTAAAATTCCCACCCAAATAATAAATACCTGAAAAGGAACAATTAAGTACCTATTTTGGGGCATACATGTCACAATATTAGGGGTTAAACGACATCGAAAAAAGTGTATAAAATGACACCTCATTATATAGTAAGCACAGATGGAGACTGGATATGTGGAACTTCAGATTGGATTTTAATATCCAACAATGAGTTGATCTTAGCATCAGTAGTATCCTTAATAGTACCAATTAAATAAGTATCAAACGAAAGTTTAAGAAATTAATCACCAAAATGTGAAGATACCGATAAGCTAGAGCTTGTTGGAGGAAGTTCAGCCTTCTTGGCATCATCCTTTACTTCTTCAGTCTTTTCAGCATCCGTCTTTGCCTCATCGGTATATTCTTCATCACCGTTCCCAGATTCTTTAACTTCAGCATTCATCATCTCTTCATCCTTATCGTCATTAACTTTTTCATCATAGTGTACGAACTCATCTTCAGTTTCTTCATCATTAGTCATTTCTAGATCGATACTTTTGTCATCAACAACATCATCTTTCTTCGGCATCACCCTCATCAGAATAAATCCAATCAACCATCTTCATCAATCCACTTTGGTCCTTCTTTAGGGCAGTATTCCTCTCTTGTCAGAAACCACTACTCAAGAATAACGTTTGCTTCTGTAGTAACCTTTTCCTCATTAGGAACCCCTGGTTTAGTACTAGTTCCTTTACTTGAGGTGGCAGAGATGATTGTGGACTCATCAGGAACCCCTGGTATCCTACCAGTTCCTTCACTTAAACCTCCAGTACTTGGCTGTCTTCTGCTGGTTTTCTTGCTTTCTTTAGAGCTTTGCATAGTCTATGCAGCTTCTTTGTATCTTCATGTATTAAAGATTGAACACCCTTGAGCTTTTTAGAAGGATCAAGAGACACTTTCTTTGACACCCGAGAAGTATCTCTGAAGGCAATACCTGATGGTCTTCTTCTAGCAGGCTCGTGGACAGATTCAGTCATAATCTTTGCATGAGTAGCATGGAATTGCCTTGCTGCTTCCTCTTCTGCAGCTTTAGTTAAGCTGATAGATTTACCTAATTCCAAAGCAACATATGGATTAGGAATGATGTTGTCAACTGCAATTGTGACTTTATTCTTGACCACTCTTCTGCTAGCAGTTCGTTTTCTGTAGGTTTCTTCCCCTGTGAACCTTTGCCTCTTGGGGGGAATCTGACCAATGAAATATTTAATGAACATCTGATAAGATTCTGATTGCTTAATCTTATCATTCAGCATCATATCAGGAATAGGTAGTCCATATTCTTGATAGTCTTCTCTAATTCTGACAAACTTGAGTATGCTTACAATACCATCATCCTTGATTGTATGATAGTGTTGAAACTATAGCTTGGAGAAAGACTTGTGTTGTGAGAGGAAGTGATTGATGATAACTTTGGTGAATCTAGGGAATGGCATAGTTTCATACCTTGATCTCTTCTCCTTCCTGTGGTCAATCTGGAAAGCAATGTCTTCCCAAATCAGCTCAGGATAGTCAACATTTTCTCTGTAAAACATTCCCCACAATAATGTTCAAATTTTAGGATTTTCTCAGTCTGTCAATTGATGCAATCTTCACCAGGAGATACTTTGTAGATAATGCGCTAGAGTTCTCCATGGCTAAGTGTACGTGATCCAACATACCTGCTAGTATACTTGTGTAGTGACCTTTGTATCCCAAGTTTAATGAATGAAGGTGAGGGTAGCTTCTTCATCATGTACCTCATTGAATTCTTCACCTATCAACTCTTCGATAGATATCTAGAATATTTCTAAAGACTTCAACATCAACAATGCACTTCTTGTTGGCTAAAAGGAATTCATAAGATTCTGAGTCTTTAACCTTCTTAATAGTGTACCAAAACTGATGCATAAATATTTCAGGGACATCTGCAAAGATAGTGAAAGCCATGAAGCACGTGGAGTTCTTGATCACATCAATTATGACTTGAAATGTTTCTTCCTTCTGATTCACAGTGGTTTCCAGTCTAACATTGGTAGGCCTTATCTTAGCCCTTTCAGTATATGGAACCTATTTTTCATCACAAGCAGTCACTTGTTGAGTTTCTTGTGGATTCATGATTCTGCTTAAGAAATAGCCAATACAGTTTATATACACAACATATATATTCTACTGACTAATTTGGTTATCCTTGATGATTTGATAGATTTAGGAATATGCTATGATTACGTTGCATGCAAACATGTTCGTATTAATACACTCTAAGAACAAGTCAACTAAGGTCAACTGACAAAGTAAACTAGACAATTCCAAGAGAACTTAGGACAATCATTCAATCAGAGGGCAAGCAATACACATTCAAACATGGAAAGTTATGAAATATGACACCATAAACAAGTATTACAAAAAAATTTAGAAATTTTGGGCAGACTTTCCTTTCATAATTTGACATATTTCGCATGGAATGTGACATGTCTTGTTTCACACAGTTTGACATGTTTCCCAAGGAATATGTATTAAACATGTTTCGCCCAGACTGACATATTTCGCATAGTTTATGTTTACATGTTGACCTATCATGTTTCGCATGGCATGCATATTTCGCACAACTTAAGTCAAACATATTTCGCACAAAGTGTTTCAAACATGTTTCACTTGGTTCATACCTAACATATTTCGCATGCATATTACCTAAATCCTAACTCTAATATTATCAACTGAAAACAATCAAGATTCAATTCCTAATATTACAATCATGTAATATCATCACAGAAACAATAATCGTAAGATTTAAATGACTTTTAGAGCTCGAACATGATTAAACTATTATATTTTAAGGAGAAACATATTGGTCATGGAATAAGGAGCATCTAAGACGCATAAATCATGACTTAAGGGGAACACAACAGATCATAGACACACACAACATTTCAAACGAGCATACTTATAGCCATTTTTGTACTAACGCGCCTAATAACCAACTTTTCCAAGTAAAAGAGCTCTTAGGAAGCAAAAACGTGTTCCAATAGCACAAGAAAGCTTATATGATGCTACTTAATGCAAGCCCATACCAAATCAACCACAGACACATGTTTTGCATCATTCATATAAACAAAAATCAACATAATCTACGTGTTTTACGAAATCAAAATTTGTTTCTCATAAGGCTTAGATGCATCTTAATGAGTAAAACCCCTCACTTAATTTGACAAAATCTCAACTTTAATTCATATGAACCCTAAATCAAATTTAAAAGATTTCGAGTGCAAAAAGGAGATTTAAGCCAATTCCTCTTACCAGAGTAGTGTTAAGGAGATAGTTAATGAGTTAGAACGACCCTTAAAGCTTGAAAAACGAGTTTTGATTTTGCCTATGAACCGAACGAAATGTGTAGAGAGAAAAAAAGGTGCGTTTGGATTTGTGAATAAGAGTGTGTTGCGAGAAATGTGTTAACCATGGGGGTTAACCGGCCACTTTTCTAAAGTTGGCAAGTATAGTCCTTGTACTTTGTAACTTCTATTATTTTCATTTTAAACTTTAGCCTTAAGTTTAAATATGTTAAAGGAAAGACACATTCATCCCCTAAAGATGCAAACTTATAATTTAAGTCCTAAAGTTTGCCATTTAATCCATAAAAGTTAAATCTAATAACATCTTAAGCCCAATTGAGTTACAAATACATTAACTCCCCTTTAATTGATGATCTGTTATTGTTGAAACTTTTCCTTTTATTTCATGATGACTTTTTTGTGAGAATTTGAAAATTTCTCTCCCTCAAATAATGTCCCGTTTTCTATTTAAAGAGCTATAGACATTGTTTGAGTGATAGAAAATTCTTTGAAAATCTTTTCTGATGAGAAACTGATATTTTTAGTTCTTTTTCTTAAAACCAACACCAATAAAAACAAGATTTCTCTCATTTACATAAATAAATGCACTGACACATACACTTATTTGATAGAGGAAGCACAGGTTGTGTTGCAAAGTAAACATAAACCTTTGTATGAATATCAAGTAATTCATACCCGAGAAAAATGAATTTCCCGTTGTGAGGACAAGTTTTCTTTTTGGCAAAATACTTGCCTTTAAGTTAATGACTGGGTTGCTATCTGAAATCATAGCAAGCCATTTTGACATGTTTTGAAAATAATTTGAACTTCGGCTCGAACTTCATTTACAGTCTCGTATCATTATTGAATGACATTTCTAAGGCCGTAAATGTTATCGATTTTCAGAAGACATGTCATGAAAAACATATTTTTGTGTTTTCTGATTTTTATTAATTTTTTATCTTCTTTTTATGGGTTTTATATTTTTCTATTTTCTTTTTGTAAAATTTTTTATAAAGATGAAAAATCTATTTTTGTTTTTATAATTTTATGAATTTATATATGATACATAGGATACAGATTGAGTTACCACCATTACTCATCCTCTTCGTCCGCCAGACTTTTCAGCGTTTCAGGAGACATACTTCTCATTCCAAGCTTTTTGATAAGAAAGTCAAGTCGTTCTCATCCTAATGCTTTGGTAAACTGCTAGCTGATATTCTCTTCTGACGAAATACAATTCAACCACCCCATTTTCCACTTGCTATTTGATGATGTGGTATCTGATGTCAATATGCTTGGATCAGGAATGTTAGACGTTGTTGCAACATAAAGCAATGACACTTTTTTTTATCGCAGTACAGAGGTATCTTTTATTAACCCAATACCATATGTCCAGTTAATTGTGAACTCAACCAAAATACTTTTGAGCACAACATTCTGACAGTGTAATGTATTCCTTAGCTCATGTACTGGATAGGCGGTGCTCTTTTGATTCTTTAACGACCAACTCACCCAATCTATCACCTAATAGCTGCGTACTTCCAGATGTCTTCTTCTGTATCTTGGCAACCTGCGTGGATCAACGTGCAAAAGCTGTTAGTGCAATACAGGAATCCTTCGAATACCACAGTCCCATATTAATGATTCCTTTTAGGTATTAAAAGATCCGCTTAACTACATGTAAGTGCTTTTTGTTAGGCTATGCCTGATACCGGGCACACATGCATACAACAAATTAAAGGTCTAGTCTACTGGCAGTCAGATACATAAGGGATCCAATCATTCCACGATAACGTGTGGGATCAACTTCTTTCCTTAGTGGATTCTGCCATCCAGTTTGGATTTCTCCACAATGGGAGTATCCAGTGGGTCACCGGTTTTCATACCATATTTTTTAATTATCTCAAGAGCATATTTGGATTGGTTAAGAAAGATGCCTTTGGGACTTTGAGAAATCTGAAGTCCTAGAAACAACGACATTTTACCCATCATCGACATCTTAATTTTTGAACACATGATTTCAGAATTTCTTTCACAAAGATCAGGTTTAATGGAGGCAAATATAATATAATCGACATAGATTTGTACCAATAAGATGTCTTTGCCTTCTCTCCTGATGAACAATGTAGGATCAAAGGTTCTTTAAAGAACTTACGGAGATTGGAAACGATAGAGAAATCATACCAAGCCCTTATGCATGCTTTAACCGTAAGAGCCTTCTTAAGCTTGGTACACATGGTTGGGATTTCTCTGATCTACAAACCCGTCCGTTGATTGGAACATAAACCTCCCCTCACTGTAATAAGCCATTCAAGAACGCAGTCTTACACCAACCATTAGATAGACCGATCCATAATTCATGTTAGCAGCAAAATGCAAGAAAGGCTACGAAGGCTTCGAGTCCGTGCAACGAGAGCAAAAGATCTTTCAATTCTATGCTGATAAACGTCAAAAGCGTGTCGGTATAATATATAAGTATCCCGTTAGAAATAAGAATTACTAAAGGAAAAGTAATAATTAATCTTCCGGAGTCGTATCCATGGCGAGAATTGAATTTGATATTTACGTTAATGTTTTTTGTTTGATGCTTGATTATCTTTTTGTTTTGGTTTTGGTATTTATACTAATTAAAATAATAAACTAAATTAATACTAAGCAAACAAATAATCAAAGATATATATAAAACAGATAAGTTTGTAAGTGAGGTGCTCGAATCCTAAAGTGTGTAAGTAAGTTTCTTATCGATGAATCAACACCTATCTAAATAACTATTTTCTCACAACGTTGGTTTTTATTGAAAACAATTTTTATCAAGATATTAATTACTAAATCAATGCCTAATTATTCTTACGGATTTTGCCCGTTCGAATAACCAAAACACTAATCTAAGTAATCCGAAAATCACTAATCAATAATTAATTTTTATTTCCACACTTGATTCACAAAACACTACTCACTTAACAAGCATAATAAAAGTACTCACTAATTATTATAACTAAACTAGCATAAACAAACATAATTGAATAAGCTAAATGACCAAAGAGATATATAAGACGAATATGCTTGCCAAGTGACATGAAAAGATCCATGACGAATTACTACCCGTAAAAATATTATTTTCTCACAAAGTTGGTTTTTATTGTAAACAATTTCTTATACAGGTATTAATTACTGGATTTGATGTTTGATTATTTCTCTGGATTTTGCCCTTTGAAATAATCAAATAAGAAATCTAAATAATCCAAAAA
>BQNB010106699.1:0-23333 GCA_026074375.1 Tanacetum coccineum | reverse complement strand
AATCCCAATAAGAATGATCTGAATGGCTTCAGCTTCAACATCCATCTTCTTCTTGATCTCATCTAAAATAGTTGCATAGCTCTCCTTTAGTCTTTCTAGACGTGTAGGTGTAACACCATCAATACCAGGTGTTTTAGGTGTTGGATTTGGAATCCATTTGTATTCATATAGTGGATTCTTAAGACAGTAGTAGATTAGCTCATGATTGGGTTTGGTATCAATGTATCTTTTGATTATGGATTTCCACTAAACGTAATTACCCGGTGCTAACATTGGAGGACGATCTTTGCCACCGGCTTCCATGATCGCATTATGAAGAGCACTTGATGTTTGTGTTTGAAGAGTGTTGTTGTTATTAGATATTTTAATGTTGTTGTGAAAGGATATCGAATCTTAAGTAGATGAAGTGATTTGTTGTGGTTTGTTAACGTTCTTGATTAAGCAAAGGACTAACGGTATAATAACTTTGAAGTTATAAGAACAAACGGTTGTTAAATGCACTTAGGACTAACGGTTAAATTAAGTTCAACTTTAAGGATTAACGGTTGTTAAGTAATGAATAAGGGACGAATGGTGAAATTAGGTTTCACTTTGAGGGTCACTTGTATAAAATCAGATTAGGGCATGTATATTTAAACAACCCTTTCCCGCCCTTTTGTTAAACTTTATCATTCCCCAACTTAAATCGCAAACCCTACTTTTGATAAACTGCGACCACTTAAACCGCGTACACTAACCCTTAAACCGCTTGACTGCTTGACTTAAACCACACAACAACAAGTTAAACCGCGAGCCAATACAAGTTAAATCGCGTGAAGCTTGAGGTTAAACTGCCTAAAGTATCAAAGATAAACCGCGTGAAGAGTCCACTTAAATTGCCTCACAACCTAAATCGCGAGCATAGGGCTAAACCGCGAGTGAGACAAGTTAAATCGCTTGCACATAAACCCTAACTTAAATCGCTGCCACTTATAAACCGCGAGCTATACCTTAAACCGTGAGTGACTTTAAATCACTAACAACAAAGTTAAACCGCGAGTACTAATAAGAAAATAAGCCCATAATAAGCAGTTTTTGAAGGAAATAAGCTACCAAAATATAACTTAAAAATGCTACTTTAGGTTTTGACAAAGAAAGTGCAACGTTTTTATGTGTAAATAAGCTTAAAAGACAAAGGTTTAAGAAAATAAGCCGCGTAAAAAAGCTTTATGAATAAGCTGTAATAAGCAGTTTTACTAGGTTATGAGCCACGAAAATACACCTATAATAAGCTACTAACGTTTTAAAGAAGAAAGTAAAAAGCTTTTTTTTGAATAAGCTAAACCTATAAATTAAGAAAATAAGCTACGATTTAATGAGCTTTTAACCAAACTTGAATAAGTTGTTTACAAACAAATAAGCCTCTAAAAGTGTCACTAATTATCTAGAAACATTTGATAAAAGAAAGGTTGAAACTTTATGAAGATATAAGCCCTTTTCAAATAAGCCGAACCTAAATAAGCTATAAATAAGCTCATCTATAAGCTAGAAAAACCACAAAATAATCACAATCCACCCCTTGCCGATTAATACCACATGTTGGTCCCTATTCTAATCCATATCACAACACACACAATCAAACTACACGATTTGTAGAGAAGAAAATAAGATGAAAGTTTAGAGAGAGAAAGCTAGAAAGAGAAATAAAAGAGTGGTATGGAACCTTGCATAAATGATGAGGTGTAATTTTATACACTTTTTCGGGGTCATTTTACCCTTATAATCATGCAAAAATACTTTAAATATGTGTGTAATTGTTTCTTTTTGCATTTTTAGCACTTGGAAGATATTTGAAGGAAATACACGTGACTTGGGCTCAATTTTGGAAGAAACCGGACAAGATGGCAAATGGGCATGAAGACACAATTGATGAATGAAGATCAGAGAGTGGAGACGCCGTCTGGATTTATTGTGACGCCGTCTGAAGCATTAAGCAACACCATCTAGATTTATTGTGACGTCGTCTGGATCAGCCATCAAATATGATGCCCTAGAAACCCTAGCGTGGAGACGGCGTCTAGAGAAGATGTGACGCCATCACGCCCTGGAGTTTATATATACAAACTCGATTTTTACATTTTAAATATACATTATCATAGAGGATTAGGGTTTAGTTTGTGGGAGGTCGACTTGTACCGGATTTTGTGAGTATTTTAGAGTTTCCCAACCCTTCTATACCATCCCTAATTGCTTGATTCATAATAGTGAACTTCTTTTATCCTTTACCTTTCAATATGTCTTATTATTTGATGATATTTGAGCTTCATCTATCGTGAACATGCTAGGCTAGATCTTTTAAGTGTTTGCTTATGATTGCATGTGAATTGGTATGTAGATCCTAATTATATTGCTTTTTGTTGATGTGTGTGCATGCTTAGTCTCTAGAACCCTAGTTACTTATGTGTATCAAAGATCTAAAGCGACATGATTGTGTAGAAAGGATTCCATAGGTAACAGTCTTTATACTACCTTACCCATATGTGGATGATCCCCTTTAAGTATTTTAATGCGCGTATATCTCCTTAGGGGATGTGTAATAGTCTTCATACTACCTTGCACGTGTGTTGCCCTAGCAAGGTACCACGTAGACGGCGTTTTCATGTAATTCGTAATGCTTCTCGGAAATACTTACACATACATCGCAAGTGTGACAAGGCAATAGAGTTAGGAAAAGCATACCAAGGACCATGCATGATTAAGTAAACACTACTCCCCTATCATAAGAATTCTCTTCTCCTTATTTTGTTTAATTAGTTAATTATTAGTATTGATTAAACCACCTTCATACCCCGAGATTTTACTTGCTTTTATTAATTATAAAAATACAAAAATATTCTTCTTTCAATCTTCTAGATCTTAGTTACATTTAGTTTGGACCTTCATAGTGTTATTCCCCTAGAGAACGATAACAACCCCCGTGTCTTGCCTTTACTGCATTGCCTAGGTAGTTGTAAAACTAAAGTGGGATTTACAACCTCATCAAAGTTTTTGGCGCCGCTTCCGGGGATTAGCGTAGGTTCTGAATTTTATTTAGCTTAGATCTACTCACTTGAATCCTTTCGAGTGAGATTTTTATTTCTGTATTATTAGCTTTCTTGTAGTCTATCTTTTCTTTGTATTTTTGTTCGTAAATCCTTTCATTGACCTCAATGGGAGACGAACTTCTGCGCTGTACCTTAGGAGATTACTCTTGACCTAGCCACGAGGGCTACCAAAACACCATTGAACTCCCTGATGGGAATAATGTGGTGCCTCTTTGATCCGACACCATCTGGTTGGTGCAAAACGAATGCTCATTCCACAACCTTCAGTTCGAGGATCCAAATTAAAATCTAAAGATTTCTTAAAGATTATGGACTCTCTTGACCTTAATGTTGATAATACGGAAAGAACGCGCTTGCGTTTATTTTAATTTTCCCTTCGAGATCAAGCTAGCAATTGGATTGAACGTCTCCCCGCATGTTCCATCTCCACTTGGGAGTATCTTACTACTCGTTTCCTTGCTTATTTCTTTCCACCGGGAAGGACTTCTAAACTCCGCAATGACATCTTGATGTTCCAACAACACCAATGTGAATCTCTCTCCGAAGCATGGACTCGTTTCAAAGACTTACTCCAAAAAGTCCCTCATCGTGGCATAGACCTTTGGCTCTTAAACTAAATTTTCTATGACCATGTCAATCCATTCACAAGGCGAACCATCGATCAAGCGGCCGGTGGCAAGCTACGTGACAAAAGCGACGAAGAATCACGGGCATTATTAGAGGATCACTCTATGACAATGAAAGTTGGAGTAACCCAAGAGATTCTGCTAAACCGGTCAAGGCTATCTCTATGCCTCAAGATGTTTCGAATATATCCGACCGATGAATGCTTGAGCTTGAAGACCAAATAAAATACTTAATGAAAAGGCCAAAAGCAAGCTCAACGCAGGTTCCTCAAGCATATGCCAATTTAGTGACTTCTACCCCCACCAACCATCACGAAAAACCCCTCTCTCATTCCAACATGCTTATTATGAACCACAACCAAAAGAACTAGAGCCTAGTTTCGAAAACCGCATGCGAGAATACATGGCCTCACATACGGAAAGGGTAGAAAGGTTCAAGGAAGCCATGCTTAAGCAAAGGGATAGGATAAATGGAAGAATGGCCAAAATGTTTGAGCTCTTAAAAGAATTAACATCTAGCTAAATGCCGGAAAAAGTGTTAGTTAGAGAGGAAGCTAGGTATCCCATAATTAAGAACGTCAACACCATTTCTCTTTGTAGGTTTAAGAAGGAAGATGATGAGGTCATAGATGAAAACATAATCAAACGTAGTGAATGTAATGAAATGAAGAAGGAATAATTGATGAACCAATTAGGACTACGACTACGGGACCCTTAGATGAGGAAAGGGAATTTATTGAGCCACCTGAGCTACAACCATTAACCACTACCTTAAGCATATAATAAATGAGGAGTTAATCGAGGGACTCGTAGAAAATCAAAGGTTCAATGATTCTTTACTAGCAATACGATTAGGTAAGATGGAGTGTGAGGATTACCATTTGTTCCCAAAGAACCCATGCATAAGGAAATGCTAAATAAAAAGATAACCAAAAAATTAGACATAGGAGGGAATTTCATGATACCATGTAATATATGAGGATTAAAATATATGGATTTGCTTAGTTTGATCAGGGTGTACGATGTTAAAGTCATGGGCTTATCCATTAAAATAGGTGACAACGGAGGAAACTTGTTGAGACCAACATTAGATTCTCCCTAGCTAGTCAGTCACATATCTACCCTTTAGGAATAACCGAAGACGTGTTGGTCGAGGTAGCCGGGTTCGTGTATCCCATAGATTTTGTCATATTAGATATTAAGGAAGACAGAAAAAAACCATTTATCTTAGGAACACCATTATTGACGATAGCCAGAGCCGAGATTAAATTTGACAAAGGGATAATAACTTTAAAATCTGGCAAAAGTAAGGTTAATTTCCACAAATGGCCTGAGATCTTCTGCAAGTTCGAAGAGAAAAAGGAGGACAAAATAGAAGCATTAAGCATTGTAAACAAGCATATTTTAGAATGGGAAGAAAGTATTATGCTTCATCACGAGAAGGGTTTAGAATTTGATCAATGGAGGAATAAGATGTTCAATAATAAGAACTCCATGTACAAAGATGAAAGTAGTAGTAGTGGAAGAGACGAAAACCAAAGAGGAGTCACGTAAGGAATATGACTCTTAGTCTAGATAAAAGACTCTCTAATAAACAAAAGCGCTTATTGGGAAGCAACCCAGTTTTTTTAATTTCCGAATTTTAGGTGTGTCGTGTGTTTTAATTGTTTTTTGTTTGAAAATATTTTGTAATCATGTTTTGCTATATTTTTAACCTCGTCTTAATCTCATTCAAAGGAATTTTTCAAAAAAATAAGTGTAGGGGAAATATCCGGTTTTTAAGAACAAATTTTTCAAACAAGTCAAAAAAATAATTTAGATTAATTCGCGTCTTGTGTGTTCGAGTCATATGATTGTGTTAATAGATTTCGTGGTGTTTGCTGTAAACTTTTGCAGGAAATACTAAGTGGACTTGCGTGCAGAAATTTTTCAAGAATTTTTTTTCTCTACAGAATACGGATACGACGTCAGGATTATCCTGACGGCGTCCCCAACTCAGCTACAGCAAACCACGAATGCATTCAACACATTCATTATATCCCTTTAATTTATTTGTCATATAGAGTCGAAAACGTAAAAACATATAGTTGTATATTTATCATTCCGCCGATTTTACGCTAGGTATGTTTGCATCTTGTCTTTGATTTGCTGGATATATTTGATAAGAAGAAGCCTAGAAATTCTTAGGAGATTTATGTGGACAATTCTTGGATGACGATTTAGCCGGTTTATCATCTGTTTCTTCTCAATTTTCAAGCAAAACTAGGGGAGTACTAGTTTCTTTCACTCTCTATTCTTTTCCTTTTATTCGTTTACAGGTACTTTGTAGAACATTGGGGACAATGTTCGTGATAAGTGTAGGGGGAGAAATAAAATCCTTAGAAACTATTCCACCATTTGTCTTTTGATTTGTCTTAAAATGATGAGTAATATATCAAAACATAGCGTAAAAGGTAATTTTGACCCAAATTTAAAAAATTTTGTGGCACATACCGGTGAAACTTAGTTCTAGAGTGTCTCATAAGATAGGGAATTATACGACTAGCACAAAAACCCTTCCACTCAAATGAAATTTCACCCCCAAATTATGAGGTTTTCCCTTAGATCTCTAGGAATTCGGGTATCCATCTATGATGCACAAGATAGTTTATACCTTTAGCTTGCTCGAGTTAAGGTTCGAATGCAGTCATATGTGTCTATTCTGTCGTTACGGATGTGTATCTGTGGTTTTTGTCTCCTTTTCTGGAATATTGGTATCAGTATTAAATTATATGAGAGTGTACCGCTAGTGTATATAATTATAGAACTTGCTTTAGTGATGCATCCCGAGACTGCGTAGTGAGTATTATGAATTGCTAAATGATAAGAGGCACTAGGATTAACCCATGTTTAAAACATGTAATTGTTACTATGGTCACCTCGACTATATAACTATCTACACACCCGTGCTTCACACTCATTTTTAGTACAAGATTCCCCTAGTGAAACCCTCTAAGAAAATCTTTTTTGCGGTTCTCGTAATTTTCCAGTGGATTCTGGACTATTAATGAAGAGCATTGTTAAACCCTTAAACCAATTGTTACACCCGAAACCTTAGTCTACCTTGTATGTACTTGCTTTTAGTACATCGTTGTTTTAACCCAAGTCAATTATTTGAGTACACGGTTGCTAAGTCCTTATCTTTGTATATACTGTTTTGGGACGATTGAGATTCATGGTAGTATTTATTTCACAGAAGAATGGGGAAGAAAAGTTAAGTCAATACCCCCATATGTTTGTCAAATAGTCTCCATGTTATGTTGATCCAACTCAATTCGGGTCATAGATTAGTTTATTTATCGAGTATGTAAAATTTCGGGTCATAGATTAGTTTATTTATCCCCATGATGTATTATATGTTTAAGCAATGACATGGCAAAAGTGTACGACAAAAAATAGAAAAAGAAATGAAAAAAGTTCGGCTAGGAAACAAAGGATTAAGCTCCGGAGGAACCAAGCTGAACTCGATATTCTTCACTGCTGGGGTCACTTTTACCAAGCCCAAGTAGCCCACATAAATTTACCTCAACATATAGTTTTGTAGAGTTTGTACATCTTGTGTGAGTGGTAGAGTCTTTGGCTTAGCAACCAAACCAACATGTATTCTTATAGATAATTAACTCACCACTTCACCCAAAATCCACCCAAAAGTCACTCCCCAAATATTTCCCATTTGTTTTTGTTTCCATGTTATAATATTACACTTACCCCCACAGCCCTTTAAATACCTCTTTGATAGTAACTATTAGTAATTACGCTAGCGGTGGAGGTTTGATCCTTTATCAAGTCCATGGTAATTTGTATGCTACGACAGGTAATGAGTGTTATATTTTCCATTTCCATATTGTCTTTATACACCGATAGAGAGAGAATATCCAAACACTTATTGTGAGGTGCTAGTGTATCTTTTCCGTACTTCTAGTTATGACATCTAATTGGTTGTGCCATGAAAGCCTTTAAAGAGTAAGTTGAATTCCCTCAATATTGCTATTGTCTAGGTAGAAAAGCTCATTTACTTAGGGACAAGCAAATCCTAAGTGTAGGGGTATTTGATAAGGTGTAGTTTTATAAACTTTTTTGGGGTCATTTTACCCTTATAATCATTCAAAAATGCTTTAAATATGTGCTTAATTGTTTTTTGATTTATTTTGCATTTTTACACTTAAAAAGACATTCTAGAGAATATTACGTGACTTGGGCTCACTTTCTCCCCATCCGATTTTGGAAGAACCTGGACTAAGGATGGCAAATGGCATGAAGACACATTTGACGATTGAAATCAGAGAGTGGCGACGCCGTCTGGATTTATCGTGACGCCGTCTGGATCAGCCGTCAAATATAAAGCCCTAGAAACCCTAGCGTGGGGGTGGCTTCTGGAGAATATGTGACGTCGTCGCGCCCTGGAGTCTACATATACAAACTCGATTTTTACGTTTTAAATATACAGTATCATAGAGGATTAGGGTTTAGTTCGTGGGAGGTCGACTTGTACTAGATTTTGGGAGTATTTTAGGGTTTCCCAACCCTTCTATACCATCCCTAATTGGTTGATTTATAATAGTGAAGTCCTTTTATCCTTTATCTTTCAATATGTCTTATTGTTTGATTGATATTTGTGCTTCATCTATCTTGAACATGCTAGGCTAGATCTTTTAAGTGTTTGCTTATGATTGCATGTGAATTGGTATGTAGATCTTAATTATATTGCTTCTTATTGATGTGTGTGCATGCTTAGTCTCTAGAACCCTAGTTACTTAAGTGTATCAAAGATCTAGAGCGACATGATTGTGCAGAAAGGATATCATAGGTAACAGTCTTCATACTACCTTACCCATATGTGGATGATCCCCTTTAAGTGTTTTAATGCGCGTATATCTCCCTCGGGGCCGTGTAATAGTCTTCATACTACCTTGCACGTCTGTTGCCCTAGCAAGATACCACGTAGATGGTGTTTTTGTGTAATTCGTCATGCTTCTCGGAAATACTTACACATACATCGTAAGTGTGACAAGGCAATAGAGTTAGAAAAAGAATACCAAGGACCATGCATGATTAAGTAAACATTACTCCCCTATCATACGAATTCTCTTCTCCTTATTTAGTTTAATTAGTTAATTATTAGTATTAATCAAACCACCTTTATACCCTGAGATTTTACTTGCTTTTATTAATTATAAAAATACAAAAATATTCTTCTTTCAATCTTCTAAATCTTAGTTATATTTAGTTTGGACCTTCACAGTGCTATTCCTCTAGAGAACGATAACAACCGCTGTGTCTTGCCTATACTACACTACAATGGTTAGGTGCACTGCCTAGGGAGTTGTAAAACTGAAGTGGGATTTACAACCTCATCAAAGTTTTTGGCGCCGCTGCCGGGGAATAGCGTAGGTTCTGACTTTTATTTAGCTTAGATCTACTCGCTTGAATCCTTTCGAGTGAGTTTTTTATTTCTGTATTATTAGCTTTCTTGTAGTCTATCTTTTCTTTGTATGCTTGTTCGTAATTTTTCATTAACTATTCCATTCTTCATTATGGAGAACGCGCATCCATCTAGTCCCACCCCTAGTTGTGAGTTCCTTGACCCTAAGAAAAAGTTGGAAGTTGAGTCGTGGATTGAGAATTGGAACACCAAATTGATCCTCTCATGAAGGAAGCAGTTTTGCTTGTTGGAAGCAGTAGAAACTTATGGCAATTATTCCCAGAACCACCCCAACAAAGTCAATTCAAAGGGATAATTATAAGTTTCATACATGATTAAGAGGAGGAATTACGTCAACTCGAAGAGTATATAAATGTCATTAGCGACGAATTCATGCGATTTTCCCCCGTAGTTATGGAAATCATAAAGGACAGGATAAGAACCAATGGAAAAAAAGATTCAAAAAATCACAAGATTTCCCGATACGAAAGGGTCTAAATCTCCGGACATTGGAGAATCCATAGGATCTCTTTTCATTAAGGCTCCATCATCTTGTAAAAACTCTTTCCTCCCGAACCATGTGTGCGTCCGGTATGTTCATACCATTTTCTTTAGCCCGCCTAGCATGAAAAAATATACGTTCAACATCAAACCTAGTGCAAAAACTAAACCGCATGTTGAGAATCAGCACGGTTCGAGAAATTCCATTGTGTGGCAAAAAAGGTCAAGGAGTGTCGTACTCTTAAAGATTTTCACTTAGAAGATAGCAAGGTCCTTTCACCTAATCTTTTTTAGTCTGAAAATAGCAACTATGTATTTGACCCCGAGGGAGGGGGTACCTCGGTCTCTTTGACAAAACCGTGGCAGTATTTTACGAATAGTACATATAGCAACTATACTTAATTAAGCAATAAAATAAAAATAACCAAAATTCTGGATTTTCAACAGCGACGGTGTCAAGATTCTTGTGACACTGTCGCTTTACCTCAATTTGGGTAAAACGAGTTTCCACCCTTCATTTCTCCCTTTTACCACTTTTCCCAAAGCAAAAGCCCCCAACTTCGAATTCAAACACAACCTTGCTATCTCGTGTGAAAACCTCTCAAATCGGCAAGTTTTTTATCACTCTTGCTTCTAATCTTTCGATCTCGTCAATAATTTGTTGCAATATTTGATTCTATTAGATTTTCCTCAATAGAACCCTAGAACGATTTTCAATCAATTTTAGGGGGAATTCGAGCACTAATCTAAGCAGATAATCATTGATTATAGCAATTGATTGTGTTAGCTTACCCATTTTCAAATTTGATTCGGTTTCCAACCATTAGCCATGATTTTTTGACCAAACCCATGTGGGTGCTGGTTTTAAGAGGATGTTTGGCAATGAGTTTAACGGAAAAAAGACTTAGTTTTCCCTCGCAATCTCATTTTCAAACGAAACGCGTGGCGACGGCGTTAGAAAGAATCCTGACATCGTCTGGATCTCCTGAATTTTTCATCTCCTATTCATTCATGCTAACTTCGTATCTTTCCTAATTACAAACAATGAGCAAGCATACTAGGAAAGGAAGGAGCACTAGGGGAGAAGCATCTAGCTCCTAAGAACCAAATCTTGTGGACAAAATATAAGAGTTTAGGATGTTCGACAATAGCACGTACCAAGGGATTTATCACACTATCATGGATCTCCTCATTCTCTCTGGGCCCGTTGTTGATTGGGCATTCTTTACCCAACATAGGCTAGCGGCGTATTTTTTGAGAGCATCAATAGGGACAATTTCTCCTTGGCTTAATGGATGAACCTCTTTCAAATCAATAAGCCAATTTATCAAGAACTGGTTCGTGAATTCTTTGCTTTGTTTGAGTTCAAGGACTATACTTATAGAACTAGGCCTGAGTATAAAGGGGTTTCGTTCAGGTTAGGGGGCGAGTATAGGAGTATGTCATTGTTAGGACTAAGATGGAGAGTCATGTTGTATTCTTAAGATGATTCATTAGATGATAGCGCTAAGAGGAACTTGCAAGGTGTGTTGACACTCAGGGTGGAGGATGATTGGAAGGGATACTGGCCAAGCATAGGAGATGGCAAGTTCGTTGTTAGGGCCACAATTGCAAAAAAGATCAGGGACCCCATAATTAGGTTGGCTCACCATTTCCTTACAACAACCATTTTAGGCCTCAACTCATCGACCCAAAGGATCACTGCCATAGATATGTTTTATCTCTATTGCATCTACACCGAGGGAATCGTCTGTAATATCTCGTATTGGTTAGCCCGCTATCTGAAGAGGGCTAGGGACATGAGTGTGCTATGTGGAGGGATGTTTGTGACTAAGATTGCCCAGTCATTTGTGTTGTTGAGCAAGGAGATGGTTGATACATTGAGCATGGATCCGAGGGCTCGGACTTTTACTAAAAAGTCCTTGATCGTAATGGATGTCATCATGGAGCTCGATGAAGGAAACTATTGCTGGCCGGCCGTACGAGGAGTTAGGGAAGATGATGAGATGGAGGAGGAAGCTGAGGAGCCTGTTGGAGCATACAGAGGCATGAATCGAGGGGATTGGTAGGAACGCCAAGGCCGTTGGATAGACCAGTAAGATGAGCGTTGGGGACAGATAGAGACATGCATGGCCAGGCATGATTAGCAGGCGAATTAGATGTATGACCACATTGTCCGCCATTTCCAGTATGTGTCTACCGGGACAATTTGGACCCCCACCTCCAGATCGACCCCTTCCATGGACGCGAGGACGATTACCCTCCTCCTGGCTACACTGGTCACATGCCCACCAGTTATGACTACCGCTTCCACACTGCTCCTGATGGTCCTCATTGATTTGCTTGGTCCTTATGTTTTTCGTCTGTTATGTATTGAGACAATTATGGTTTGTAATAACTTGGATTTGGTTGTTGGATGTTAGATATTTCTTTTTATGAATTATTAGGTTGTATTTATTATGTGTCGTGTGTTTTAATTCTTTATCGTTTGTTATTATTGTTTGAAAATATTTTGTAATCATGCTTTGTTTTGTTTTTAACCTCGTCTTAATCTCATTCAAAGGTATTTTGCAATAATAAGTGTAAGGGAAATATCCAGTTTTTAAAACTAATTTTTCAAACGAGTCAAATAAATGATTTAGATTAATTCGCGTCTTGTGTGTTCGAGTCATATGATTGTGTTAATAAATTTTGTGGTGTTTGCAGGAAATACTAAGTGGACTTATGTGCAAAAATATTTCAAGAATTTTTTTCTCTACGGAATGTGGAGACGGCGTTAGGATTTTCCTGACGGCGTCCTTAGCCCATCGAAAAATTTGATTTTTAACTTTGAAATTTTTTGTATTATATCCGTAATTTGTACATTGCTTAAAAATCTACAGGAAACCACGAATGCATTTAACACATTCATCATATCCTTTTATATTTTGACATAGAGTGCAAAAACATAAGACCATATAGTTGTAAATTTAACAATTCCGCCGATGTTACACTAGTTATGTTGCATCTGTTCTTATTTTGTGGAAATATTTGATGAGGAGAAGCCCGAAAATTCTTAGGAGTTTCATGTGGACGATTCTTGGATGACGATTTAGTCAGTTTATCATTTGTTTCTTCTTCATCATTGAGCAAAACCAGGGGAGTACTAGTTTCTTTCGCTCTCTTTTCTTTTCTCTTTATTCATTTACGGGTACTTTGTAGAACATTGGGGACAATGTTCGTAATAAGTGCAGGGGAAATAAAAGCCTTAGAAACTATTCCACCATTTGTCTTTTGCTTTGTCCTTAAAATGATGAGTAATATATAGAAACATAGCGTAGAAGGTAATTTTGACCAAAATTTAAAAATTTTTGTGGCACATACCGGTGAAAGTAAGTTCTAGAGTGTCTCATTGGATAGGGAATTATACGACTACCACAAAAACCCTTCCACTCAAAAAGAATTCACCCCCAAATTATGAGGTTTACGCCCTTAAATCTTTAGGAATTCGGGTATCCATCTTTGATGCCCAAGATAGTTTGTACCTTTAGCTTTCTCGAGTTAAGATTTAAATGCAGTCATATATGTCTATTCCGTCGTTACAGATGTGTACGTATGGTCTTTGTCGCCTTTTCTGGAGCACGGGTATCAGTATTAAATTATATGAGAATGTATCGGTAGTGTATATAATTCTAGAACTTGCTTTAGTGATGCATCCCGAGACTGCGTAGTGAGTAATAATAAATGCTAAATTATAAGAGGCACTAGGATTAACCCATGTTTTAAACCTGTAATTTTTATTATGGTTACCTCGACTATATAATTATCCCTACACCCGTGTTTCACACTCATTTTTAGTGCAACACTCCCCTAGTGAAACCCTCTGAGCCTATCCTTTTCATGATTCTCGTAATTTTCTAGTTAATCCGGATTGTTAATGAAGAGCATTGTTAAACCCTTACAACCAATTGTTACACCCGAAACCTTAGCCTACATTGTATGTACTCGCTTTTAGTATATTATTGTTTTAACCAAAGTTAATTATTTGAGTACAAACGTTTTGCTAAGTTCTTATCCTTGTATATGTTGTTTTGGGACGATTGCGATCATGGGTAGTATTTATTTCGCGGAAGAATGGGAAAGAAAAGTTAAGTCAATACCCCCATATTTGTTTGATAGTCTCCATGTTATTTTGATCCAACTAATTCGGGTCAATAGATTAGTCTATTTATCGAGTCTGTAAAAGTTCAAGTGTAGGGGTGAATCTATAAACCTCCATGATGTATTATATGTTTAAGCAATGGTAGGGCAAAAGTGTACGAAAAAATAGAACAAAAAGGAGAAAAAATCGAAAAAATTGAAAAAAATATGTATATAAAAGTGAAAAAATGTATGGGCTGCCATTTGCTTATTTTATTTCAGAGTCAAGAAAAGTAAAATAAAGAGTTTGATGCATAGTTTTGTAGAGTTTGTATATCTTGTCCGAGAAGTAGAGTCTTTGGCCTAGCAACCAAACTAGCGTGTATTCATATAAGATAATTAACTCACCACTTTACCCAAAGTCACTCTCCAAATATTTTTCATCCGTTTCCGTTTCCATGTATCAATTACGCCTACACACCACATAACCCTTAAAAGAACCTCTGTGATAGTGAACTAATAGTACTTAACGCTAGCGGTGGAGGTTTGATCCTTTAATCACCCTATGGTAATTTATATCTATGTACAGGTAATGAGTTGTTATATTTTCCATTTCTTAGAATTGTCATACTTTATATATACACTGAGAGAAGAGAGAGAGAATATCCAAACACTTATTGTGAGGTGCTAGTGTATCTTTTCCGTGCTTCTAGTTACAAGGTCTAATTGGTTGTGCCATGAAATCCGTTAAAGACTAAGTTAAATGCCCCTGATATTGCTATTGTCTAGGTAGGAAACTCATTTGCTAGGGACAAACAAAAAGCAATCCCAAGTGTTAGGGGTATTTGATGAGGTGTAATTTTTTATAAACTTTTTTGGGTCATTTACCCTTATATAATCATGGCAAAACTGCTTTAAAAACATGTGCTTAATAGGTTTCTTTTTGCATTTTTTCGCACTTGGATGACATTTTGAGGAAATACACATGACTTGGGCTCAAATTTGGAAGAAACAGGATAAGATTGCAATTTGGCACAACAAAGAGCTTGAAGATTGATTTACAGAAGGTGGAGACGGCGTCTGGATTGCTTGTGACGCCGTTTGGATTTCTTAGAGACGTCGTCTGAAATACAAATTGATGCCGTCTGATCAGCCGTGAAATATGAAAGTCCAGAAATCCTAGCGTAGGGACAGGCATCAGAGACTATGTGACCATCGAGTCGCACCCAGAATTCTATATAAACCAACTCGATTTTTAACATTTTTAATAGACATTACAAAGAGAGTTAGGGTTAGTTTCTGGGAGGTCGACTTGTACTAGATTTTGGGAGTATTTTAGGGTTTCCCAACCCTTCTATACCATCCCTAATTGCTTGATTCATAATAGTGAAGTTTCTTATATCCTTTATCTTTCAATATGTCTTATTGTTTGATTGATATTTGTGCTTCATCTATCTTGAACATGCTAGGCTAGAGCTTTAAGTGTTTGCTTATGATTGTATGTGAATTGGTTTATAGATCATAACTTTATTTCTTCTTTTTGATGTGTGTGCATGCTTAGACTTTAAATACCTAGTTACTTAGGTGTATCGAAGATCTAGAGCGGCATGATTGTGTAGAAAGGATTCCATAGGTAATAGTCTTCATATTACCTTACCCATATGTGGATGATCCCCTTTAAGTATTTTAATGCGCATCTATCTCCCTATGGGCCGTGTAATAGTCTTCATACTACCTTGCATGTGCGTTGACCTAGCAAGGTATCACGTAGATGGCGTTTTCGTGTAATTCGTCATGCTTCTAGAAAATACTTACACATACATCACAAGTGTGACAAGGCAATATAGTTAGGAAAAGCATACCAAGGACATGCATGATTAAGTAAACACTAATCCCTTATCATACTAATTCTCTTCTCTTAATTAGTTTAATTAGTTAGTTAGTAGTTTAAAACAAACCACCTTCAAACCTCGAGATTTTACTTGCTTTTATAAAATATAAAAATACAAAAAAATATTCTTCTTCCAATCTTCTAGATCTTAGTTACATTTAGTTTGGACCTTCATAGTGCTATTCCCCAAGAGAGCGATAACAACCCCCGTGTCTTGCCTATACTACACTACAACGGTTAGGTACACTGTTGATGTGTCGTTGTATGTAGTATCTTTTTATGTTATCAAGGTTTTACCTATTTATATTTGAGCCGACTTTACCAAAACCACACTAACAGGAAGTGTACCTATCATTTTGTAGCTTTCGTTGGTAAGTAAGGGTGTCGATCACTAAGAGCAAGAACTTAATTCTTACGTCTATCAGTATTTTAGTTATCTAAGTTATTCTATTTTATGCTAAACCTATGCTAAACCTAAGTTAATCCTAATTCTAATAGGTAAAAGGGGGGTTTTCAAGCCTAGAGATTGGCACAAGGTTTTGTTGGTGGATTAATGCTACTTAGCTACTCTAAGCCACAAATAAAGATTAATCATGGATATAGGATCGGTTCAAGCCTATGGTAAGGAAATTGTATTAACCATGATTAATCCGATAGAACACAGGTTTGTTTATTAGTGCAATGACTGTCTTATTTTTTGTCACGATATATCATTCCTAGATTTAGTTGGGTACTTCTTTCTAAAACCTAGACATGCTAATTCTGTGACAATTAGGCACATCCGCATAAAGTATTCGTGGTTGGTTATAATCTATCTTAGAAGTTCAATGCGGGTGATCTCCTGACAAACTAGCTCACGGAGACTTTACTAACTTACTGCTTAATGACCTTCTATATAACGGTAGTCCAACTAGCCCATCTATCAATTCAAGAATCAGAACGTTATATTACGTTTAATCCTAGGTCACACCCTAGTCCAATTTGTTCACTAAACCTTAAAGGGCAGGACAACACATTAATTTGTGATCCTATTATTCCTAGATATATAAATTGCAGATATGGAGAGCTATCTCGGTATCTAGATATACCAAGCCAAGTTTTAAAGTCTACAACATCACCGGCACACTCATATTTTGTGGAATTTGGGTAAACATTTGGAAACGGAAAGGCTAAATCCTCACAATATCTAACAAGGGTTATTGTGTGCGGGTTATGTAACATGTAATTTCACAAAAGTATGTTTGAAATTTTTTTAAATTTGAGCATAATTTAAGCATTTTAGTGTGAAAAATAGGACAAGTAAACATTCTAATTCCATCCCCCCACTTGAATTATACAACGTCCTCGTTGTATATATAAAACATTAAATACGGGAATTTAAAATGAATTAGAATGAGAAACTCCCCTGATATTTGCTCGGTAGATTCTTCAAGTTGCGTTTATGTGCAAGATTGTGTGCTCGAAAAGCGTCTGAATCCTAGCACGAACAACACACATAGAATTCCAGAAAATATGCATTCCACCAACTTCGTCGATATTTCTTTCACGAGGTCCTGTATAAAATATAGGAAAAACATGTGCATTCCTATCTTGGTACCTACAGTTAATTTAAACTTAAACTAAACAAAATACGGGTCAGTTTTGGTGGATACGGTGTATCAGGTTAGTGAATACGCCGTATTCTAGAACTGACAATAAAGTTTTTAAAGTGCAATAAAGAATAAAGACTGATAATGTCCAGACAATCAATACGCCGTATGGTATGGAGCAGATACGCCATACTAATGTCTGGGAAGACAGACTCGATAAAATTAAATAACAATCCGGGTTATCTCCTGAGAAGAACTTTTGTTTACAGCGAAGTCTTTAAGTTAGACTTGTCTTCAGCTTTTCATCACTATTCCATCTCATGCACGCTATCGTGCCCGTGTGTAAGCCATTCTTATGTCTTCGCATTTCGAATGCAATCGGGTCCTAGATTCAAAACTCCTTTGTAGAACCCCTTAAGCTTTTGGTATGCATGCGAGATTCCATTCATCTCTTCTTTCTCACTTACCTTCATCACATTTATAAAGGGTAATTATCCCTTCGAACCGTTTTGTTTTAATTCCAACTTCTCCTAAGAATGGTTCGCCAAAAATAACATCGCCCATTCCATCATCACGATAAACATCCATATCCTCCAATACTGCAAAGTCAGACACAACAGAAAAGGTTCCAACAAAAATAGGCACATTCATTAAGGTTCCTACAACATTATTCCCTTTGTATACCATTTTATCTTTCATTATTGAATTATAAAACTTTTTAGACATCACATTGACATACAATAACGGGAAAAAGTTAGCGTGAGTATATTCAAATCCTATCATGCATGAAAACTTTAAGTTGTGGGCACAGTCTATGCGGATTTTCTTATTATCATCTCAATAACTAGGGTAATCATCAATTCTAGTATCTAGATCTTCATCCTTAGTTCTGAATTCCTCAATTACCTCACCTTCCTCAATGGTGGGCATCAATTCATCTCCTTGATTTCTCCTAAGCTTAAATGGTTCGTTAAGATCATTTAATTCAATGTAATCTTCTAAGAAAGGGTCTAATGATCTATTTAATGCCAAAGTCTCTCCCATTAGCCTAGCTTCTAAATCAAGTTCCATTCTTTCTCTCAAACTTAGCATGTAGAACCTCTTAATTAAACTACTGGCAGGTTTGACACTTGAGAAAACAATCATTTCTTCCCCGACCCTTAAAGTAATCTTTCTTTTGTAAACATCAATCTTAGCACGGGCGGTAGATGATCTCACCCTTTTGTATATATAAATATATAATAGATATAAATACGTAAGGCTAAATATCAATAGTAAGTATTCCAAGAGGCTTTTAAAAGATTTTCTTTTATCCAAAGCACAATCCCTCAAAACCTACCCGAAGTCGTAATCCCGTCGAGGTGCAAATTAAAAATCGAAGACGTTCGTGATCGCGCGTTTAAATGGATTAAGGGTTTTTGGATTTGGGATTACTAATTCTACAATTAAAATGCAAAAACGATTAAGGGAAACCTAAAAACAAAAGCTAAAAAGTTAAATCCTAAAATGTTAACGGGAATTCTAAAAACGCGATTTAAAAAAAACTAAATTATCACAAATTTAAATCCTAAAATGATTTTTTAAGTTTTCCTAATCCTAAATGACTAAACTAAATGGAAACTTAAAGAAAATCCTAAAACGAAAGCTTTTAAAGTGAAAAAACGAAGAAAACGAGAACGGGGTTCGAAACTCGTTCTTTAAAAAATGAAATTTTGAAATTTTAACCCTACGGATGCAAAATTAATTTTTCTAAGTCCTAAGTGATAAAAGAAGATTTTGAAAAAAAGAATTATATTTTTTTGACTTTTTAATAATTTATTATGAATTAAAAATTATTTTAACTATAATTAAATATAAAAAATACTAAACGTTTTATAAAAATTATGGAAAAATTCTGAAAAATAGCTTAAACAAAGCTTAATCTAAGAAAAATAAGCTGGGGAAATCAGCTTATCAAAATAAGCTTGTAAAAAGCTAAAACGGGCTTAAAGGCTAATGGGCTAAAAAGTGTATAAGAGAATTATGTGTGCAATGGATGACAGGTGAAAGACCCAAGGGCAGTTGGTTAAGTGTGTGGGAGTATGGGACGTGTATGTGCTAAAGGGGAGGTCCAGGGTTCGAATCCTTGGCCTCCCTTTTTATGAAAACTTTTTTTTCTTTTTTTTTAAAACTTATAAAACAATTAAAAATAAGACACTTTAAAAAAGGCAACTTTTTTGAAACTCAAAATAAGCTGGAAAAAATAAGCAAAGAAAGTGGCAGATTACACTATTTTCACTAAGACTTAGACTAAGCTAAACTGGTGGGCTTTTTCTTGACAAATAAGCAAATAAAAATGAAAAATAAGCAAGAACAGATTATCTACTATACCTAATAAGCAAGTTTAAACAAAATAAGCTAAAAAGATAAGCTAAAAGATGGCAGAATTCCTCAAAAGCTTTAAACTTAAATTTTCTAAGCTAAAATGCACATAAGCTTAAATAAGCTCTACCCTAAGGTTAATAAGCTAAAAGAGATTCAAACTAACCTAATAAGCAATTACTAACAAAAATAAGCTAAGAAAACAGCCTAGAAAACACAAATAAGCAAATAAGCACTAAGGGCAAAAATGGCAGACAAAAGCCCTAAGGCCACTTTTTGGGCTTAATTTTAAGCACCAAAAAGGATCCTTATGGACTAAAGGGGTGCACCCCTAAAATCCTTGGCTTAAGGGATTTCTAAAAGTGCTAAGAAAAGAAAGTTTGAAAAGCTAATAAGCAAAGAAAAAGGGCTGTGAAATAGCTGTTTGCACAGGGTATGCAGTTTTTGGATTTTCTTAAAATGACAAAGTGCAATAAGCAGGCCTCAAAATAAGCTGGCAAATAAGCTTGAAAATGCAAACTAAGTTAAAACAGATTGGGTTCACCACCAAGTGAGCTTATGCTCAAAATTTTAAGCTCTAAAAACACTTTTTACCATCTGAAATTTGAAAATAAAAAAAACTACTTTAAAACTGAAAAATGGACTTAAGGGATTGACAGATTTTGACTAAGTAAGAGTAAACTAAAAAGACTTTTAACAACTAAGTTTTGACACTCAAAAGAACTCAAAAACAAGGTTTAAAAACAGGTTTTAAAAGCTTAATCAAATAAGCTGTTAAGAAAAGTTCTGTCACCACAGTTTTTAAACAACTTTAAAAAAAACCTTGAAAACAACTTTGAGACTTGAAACTCTTGAAAAATAGCTTAAAGACACTTAGATAAGGCTTGTCAAAGTCCATCAAATGACCCAAAAGGCTTTTACCCCAATATGACCCATTTTATACCCTTGACCCAAACACCCCTTTAAGTTGAGAAATGCCTTTTTAAAACTGATTTAAAGGGTTTTAGTGCTTAGGTTTTTGAACACAGATATTAAACAAGTTAAAATAAGCAAATAAAAGCAAAATCCAACACACAAATAAGCATTAAAATAAGCAAAAGAATATAAGCAGTTACAATGCAATTAAAGACAGTTTAAGGCAAAAACTCAAACATAAGATAAATAAGCATAAAAGAAAGACAATAAGCATGAAACAAACAGAAATAAGCAAGATAAGCAGTGAATAAGCACTAAATAAGCTATGCTACAGTAGAAATAAGCAAAAATTTAAAAGTGAAACTTACAAAGGTCCTTAGCTTATGGCTATGAAATAAGCTTTTCAAAGCTTAAAAACCAACCCTAATGCTTCCCATGAAGCTCTAAACCATGGCCATCCAAGATTTGCCATGCTCCATGAGTGATTTGACAGATTTTTGGATTTTTTTTGACAGAAAGTTAAAACAAGCTTTAAACAAGTTTTTGATGTCTCAAAAGCTTATGCAAAGACTTAATACAGTATTTAAAAGACAATATTTAAATGACAAGAAAAGTAAATTGCATTAATAAAAATGGTACAAATTTTTGATTACAAGCTTTTGACTTTAAACAAAATTCGACAAAAAGAAAACTAAACTACATAGGACCTATTTATACTAAAAACCTAGTCTTGAGTCTTCTCTTCGTTGTGTTTCTTTGCCGAGAGACTTCAAAAGTGTGCTTGTTGTGTGAGATAAAAGCCATAGTTGATCTCAACCATTAAACTTTCTTTGAGCCCAAGGTAAATGATCAAGACCCTTCATTTGTATAGCCAATAGTGTTTCCTTGGATTGCCAAGGTGTCTTTGTATGTATATGAGATGGGGGAAAGTGGGATGGTGAAGTTTTTGTCTTATGTTGCAGGGATAGTGAGAAAGAGACAATGAACAGTACAAGTTGGTTTTGGCGGGTAATGAGTTTTGGTATACTCTGTTTTAAAGGATTGCAGGGGTGAAGTTTGAAGAGTTGGCAAAAGAGGTCCCTGAATGTGTATGTGTTAATTGCAAGAAATGTCCTTGTGGTGTGTTAAAGTTTTGTGGATTTGGCAGAATCAGTCCCTAATTGTTATAAGAGTTATTACATGCATGGTCCTTGTGATGTAAACACTTAACGAATTGATAAGGGGCTCGTTAAGTGATTTGGATTTGGGCCAGTTATGCATTTGGGCCTATTTTAATGTATAGAGGGAATGGACCATTTTCAAATTAAAAGGCTTATAAGTCTTGAATTATAAAAGCTTAATGGGTTGTCCCGACCCATTAGATGGGTGCGGGTTGGCCCATTAAGTTTTTCTTTGGTTTCGGCTCCATCTTTGACTTTGACTTTCATCTGGGTTGACTTGGACTTTGACTTTGTTGAATTTTTGGTTGACATTTTGACTTTGACTTTGGTTTGACTTTGTCTTTATCACGCTCTTCCATTCCGTGCTCGGTTTTGTCGTTTTTGGCTTCGTTTTTCGTCCTTTTCTCGGATATCCGTTTCCTACACAATATAAGAGAAAACATACAAATACAAAGTATTTCTGGTATGTTTTTGGTCATTTAAGTCCGGTTTGAATGGAATTTTGACTTTGACTTTGGTTTGACTTTGTCTTTATCACGCTCTTCCATTCCGTGCTCTGTCGCAATGCTATAAGTAAGCACTTAGAAAACTAAGAATCTCAATCCCCCTCGACTAATAACCTCGAAAAGTAGCTAAGTGTTCGTCAAGGGAAAATAAAGAATCAAGAGTTTAGAAAAGCCTCGTTTTTACCATTTTTAAATGTATTCACTTATTCCTACACATATTTTTGTTCTTTTCATTTTTCTTAATTTTTTGTACTTTTCATATTAAGCAACTAACTAGAACGTTTGACTTTTGTTATTTTTATAACTTTTAGGGATCATAGAACAAGATGCATTTCAATCCTAAAAAGCCCCTAAAAAGCCCCTAAAAAGGATAAATTCATCGTCCCTGACTTTTCACTTATTCCAAACCAAGCTTAAAAAGAAATCACCGCTAAATATGAGTTAAGATGCTAACACTACTCATATTTTCAACTTGTGAACTTTTCGCTCCCGACAAATATTATATATTAGGTGAATGTGCCATTTTGAAATGTGTCCATTTTGAATTTCACTATGGATCAACGTTTTGCAAAATTCTACTGCTCACGTTCACAACCGAAATAATTGTTTTGAAGCGGCAGAATCATCCCATTGTAGCAACTTTCGTGCACCGCACATCCCAACCCTGCGCTATAGATGACCAGGCTTTTGAGACACCCCACAGAGACTATATCGGGACTCATACGTCCTTCGGTTCAAAAAGGCTCTTCTAGAGTTTCCCGATATACAAAAGACACATAGCTTATTTAGAAAAACTTAAAATAAAATAGTCTTAGTTCAAAAGCATATTTAAATTTAAGAAAAAGAGATTTTCACTATATTTATTAAATCACGTTTACTACACTTGATACAATTATTTATTCTTAAGGAAATCCTCAACCTTTTAGAAGGCTGCAACATCGGTTGTGAGCCGGCAAGATTCAGCAAACTTTTATCAGCCCCGGATTATTATTCTTACTATGGGCTTTCTTAAGAAGGCTGTAACATCGGTTGTGAGCCGACAAGATGCAACAAACTTTTATCAGCCCACAATTTATAATTATTACTCATTTTTTTTAACATATAATTACCATAATATATAG
>BQNB010106698.1:0-16079 GCA_026074375.1 Tanacetum coccineum | reverse complement strand
TTTTGACCAGAAGTATTGGAAACACTATAAGCGGTACTAACATCATTAGTACTGTTGGTGTTCTCAGAGACAAATGCTACATTTTGCGAGCTAGAAGATGATGCAGTAGAGCCTTTTACATCAGTCTTAAATACTCTTAGATTATTGTACAGATCATCAAAACTGAGACTGTCCACTCCTGGTTTTGTCCTCATAATTAAGGAAACTTGTGACCAGGCAAAAGGTAGAGATCTTAGGAATTTTTGATTTGCATCCTCAATGGATACACCTGCTCCATGAATCTCTAATTGACTCAAAAGACTTTAGAACCTGTCATAGCCTTTGTGAAGCCCTTTTGAGTTGGATACAGAGAATCCTTCAAACTGTTACTTCAAGATATACTTCTGCATCTTCTTGGATTCATCATTTCCACCAAATCTAGATTTGATGGCATCCCACATCTCTTTTGCATCAGCCATCTTATGAAATTTAGCAAGATGATCTTCTGGTAGAGCCATAAGCAAAGTGGTCCTTGCTTTTCTCTCTCTTTCTCTAGCTATAATTTCTTCCTAGCAGTTCTGAGGCAAAACCTTAATTTCTCCTTAGTGTATCTGTAGTGATTGATACAAGACCATTTCCATTTTGTATAACCTCCCAGATTAGATAGTCTGTATGGGCCAAATAGTGTTCCATTTTCATGGCCCATATATCATATTCTCCTTTTTTTGAGAATAGGCAGTTTGATGGTTGATACTGTATGAGGAGTTTGTTGTGTTGGTGTTTGTGATGATGATGGTGGAGGTGGTGGTGGTGGTGGAATTTCATCTTGTGATCCAGACATGTTTAGTTTTGAAGGATGAAGGTTTATAACTGGATTTGTTTGTTCTTCTTATTCAGAGTTTCTCACATGCTCTGATACCACTTGTGAGTCCCTTGTGAATAGATCTCTGCAGCATATTAAGGATGATAGCCAAGATATAAACAATACATGGACTATGTAGAAACACGATTATAAACTAGTTTAACGCAGAATCTTAAACACAATACTAAGAAGAACAATGACAATCTAAAATAATAATTCTAATAATCTGCTTTGATTGATTACAGATTACTAAACTATAGAGATATGATTTGGGAATGAGATATATTGAGTTCATTTTTCTAACTATGCCAAAAGGGATTCTTTTATAGACCAAGGATAAACCCTAACAGGCTTACAAAACGCGTACATATCTTTTCCTAAAATATCTCATACATATCTCTTAAATGGTACTAACTAATTTCTTCTATCGAACTAACTAACAACTGATCAGTAACTATAACATTTTGTACCTGTCATACTAACTATAAACTAATCAGTACTAACTATTTTAACTATCGGTACGAAGTAGTGAAAACGTAATCCCATACAATCTCCCATTATTTTTTTTTTTTTATGTTCCAATTAAACATGAATGTTGACCTCTTTTTAACTTCATGTTTCTCAGATATCTTCTTTAAACGCATAGAGGGGGGGAGGGGGGATGTATCCAAACACTTTAACATTCTTGAGCTTTTAAACACTATCCATCTTCAGCAGCAACTTTGTCTTCTCAGCAACACAGCAACATCTTTTCAGCAACAATCCAACTAAGTTGGCTTTGTAGTTTTTGGCAAACTACCCGCCCATAAACAATTTGATGTTCCTATACCAGTCAGCCCATTAGCTCTGGGATAATGTAAACTCTTCATTTTAAAATACATGGTGAGTTAATTACATATAGTTTTGGTAAACTGTAACCATCAACGGAATTGATTTGTCTTTACCAATACGTTTGCTTTTGGACTAGCCAATGTTTCATTGCATAAACATGGTGCATTGATAAACCATATAGTTTTTAGCAAACTATCAGCTATCAACAGATTTGATTAGTCTTTACCAAGAACTGTTTGATCTTGGACTAGCCAACTCTTCACCAATGAAGAAAGGTGAGTTGAAAACCCTACAATTTTTGGTAAATTGTCAACCATAAACGGATTTGAGAAGTCTTTACCAGTGATGTAACCTTTACTACCTCCAAAAGCAATAGGGCCACCATTAAAGTCTTGAAATTCAGCAAGGTAGGCCTTGTTTCCAGTCATGTGCCTGGAACAACCACTATCAACAATTCCTTTATTCTTTAAAGCTCTATGTGGATAGTCCTGCACATTTAATAAAGAGATTAGATTCTCTTAGGGACCCAAGCCTATTTGGGCTTGAGTTTTCCTAGTGGATCTTTGAAAGTGTAACAATTTCTAAGACTGGATCTACCATTGTATTTGGAGACATTGTGCCAGTTGTATCTTTGTGGTCTCCCATTAACAACCTGCCGAGGGCTTAACAGCAGTTTCCCTTTTTCCCTCAACAGTACTAACTACATTTACCTTAGCAGTATTAACCTTTTGTTTTGAAACATTTGTGCTAAGTAATGTTGTCTTTTTGAAAGGCCTGAAGAGGAGAAATTATTTGTGAAAACATTTGTTGGTCATACTCTATTCACATGAGCTTAACATTATAAATTTTTCATAGCAGTACAAGTTAGTACGGTTTGTCTGTTAAAACTTAACCATAGCAGTACTAACGATGTTTATAACGCTACCTCTAGCAGTATTTAAATTGAATTTTGCCAGTTTCTAGTTACGTACTGCTGCAGGAATAAATTGTTTTTGTTATTACACTCTTTGCACATGTTCCACTAGATGTCTAAACTCACTTTTCTTGCATCCTCTCTTATGAAAATTACAATCTTCTGATTAAATGATTAAGACTACCACATACAAAACATGCTCTATAACAGTAAACCCATACCCCAACTCTTTCTTATCAACTTTAGGTTTTTGACTATGTGTGAACTGATTCTTAACAGTTTCCCCTAGAGTTTTACTTCTGGTTTAGTCAAAACTAGGTGTTTTTCTTGTTCTTTTGATGGTATAGACACATACTCATCTTCACTATCTGATTCATACTCCTCAATGATAGGAGCATCAGACCAAACCTTAGGTTGACATTCTACATTAGATTCATTGACAACTGGTTCAGATACTAATTCAGAGGGTTCTGTACTAATATTAGAGTCACAGGTATCAAATTCACTTGTTTGGGATTCAGATTCACTAGGTTGAGTCTGTTTTGGACCATATATAAATTGTGAGTAAACTACTTCAATATCAGGTCTATGGGGCATATAATTCCCTGTCATGGGTGGGAGTACAGCATGCATTCCTCCTGCTGTAACAAACCTATCATACAAAGGTTGTTTTTCTAACTCACTCTCTTTATTCATAAAAACACTTTGTAACACTTCATTTTCATAGCTTAAAATACCATCATATTTGTGATCCCCATACCCAAGCCCAAACTTATCATTAGCACTCATTTGGGTATTAAGCAGTTTACTAAGATTCTTAGAAGAGTTATGCCATTTTCTAACTTTAGCCTTTAAATCTTCTTTTTCTTTTTGAGCTTATGCTATCAATTTCTTATGGTATGTTAGAACATCTATTTTATCATCTAAGTCTATATTCATAAATTTTATCTTTTGTTCATACCAAAGTTGACCTTGTTGATGAGCAATAAACTGTGCTTCAACTTTCTTAAGACCTTGAGTATATGCTTTTATTTCTATGCTTGCATTACTAAGTTGTTCTCTCTGAGCATCATACAGTTTTTTAAGGTTAGCATAAGATTCTTTACACTTATTTAAACATGAATAACTCTGAGTCCTGATTCTTAAACGGTTGCAACCATCAAAGCAAATCTTCAATCTTCGTACTGAATGATTTGTCCAATCTACACCTTCTCCATCAATTGTCACCAATGCTTTAGAGTCCTCCTTCTTTCCAGTTCTGCTCCCATCCTTGGTTCCAGAATTACATGCACCCCTCCTCCTATTATCTTGATTTCCCTTGAATCTACACTCTCTAGCAAAATGCCCTGTCTTGTGGTAATTGTAGCATTAAACTTTGGTTTTATCAAAACCAACTGGTTCTTTTGCCTAATTGAAGCTTCTACCAGTCGTTTTGTAAAACTATTTCCATTCTCATTGATACAGGCCACATGCCACTTCAAGTCCATTTGTTCTAGGTCATATTCATCAATCTATTCAATCCTCATGATCCTGTTGACAGACAACATGATTTGATTTAGCAAGTAATAAGTATGATGATGTTTGTTCATACTGTGAGTTTTGACCAGCAGGATTGGGAACACAATAAGCGGTACTAACTTCATTAGTACTGCTGGTGTTCTCAGAGACAAATGCTACATTTTGCGGGCTAGAGGATGATGTAGTAGAGCCTTTTACATCACTCTCAAAGACTCTTAGATTATTGTACAAATCATCAAAGTTGAGACTATCCGCTCCTGGTTTAGTTCTCAAAATTAAGGAAACTTGTGACCTGAGGCAAAAAGTAAGATCTTAGAATTTTTATTTGCATTCTCCAATGGATACACCTGCTCCATGAATCTCTAATTAACTCAGAAGACTTTGGAACTTGTCATAGCCTTTGTGAAGCCCTTCTGTGTTGGATATAGTGAATCCTTCAAACTGTTGCTTCAAGATATACTTCTGCATCTTCTTGGATTCATTATTTCCACCAAAAATCTAGATTTGATGCATCCCACATCTCTTTGCATCAGTCCCTCTTAAGGAATTTAGCAAGATGTATCTTCTGGTAAGGCCATAAGGCAAGGGGTCCCTTGCGGTTTCACTCTCTTTCCTCTGCTACAATTTCTCCTGCATTCTGGGAGGCAAAACTTAATTTGTCCTTGTGTATCTGTAGTGATTGATACATGGACCATTTCCCTTTTGTATAACCTCCCAGATTGGATATCCTGTATGGGCCAAATAGGTTCCATATTCATAACCCATATTATCATAAATCTCCTTTTTTGAGAATATAGCATCTTGATGTTGATAACTGAATGAGGAGTATGTTTGTATGGTGTTGTGATGATGATAGGTGGAGTGGTGGTGGTGGTGGAATTTTCAACTTTGTGGATCTAGACATGTTAGTTTTTGAAGGATGAGATTTATAACTGGATAGTAGTTTAGTTCTTCTTATTCAGAGTTTTCTCACAGGCCCTTCTGATACCACTTGAGAGTCCCCTTGTGAATAGATCTCTTGCAGCCTATTAAGGAGATGATAGCAAAGATGTATAAATACAGTTTGACTAAGACAACACAGATTATGAATACTAAGGTTAAATGCAGAATCTTAACACAAGTACTAAAAGAAATACAATGAAAAACTAAATAATAATTTCTATTAATCTGCTTTGAGTGATTACAGATTACTAACTATGAGATATGATTTTGTATGAGATATATTAAGTTCATTTTTCTAACTTTAGCCTTTAAATCTTCTTTTTCTTTTTGAGCATTTGCTACAATTTCTATGGTATGTAGAACATCATTTTTTTTTTTATTTTTTTTTTGTATTTTATCATCTAAATCTATCTTCATAAGTTTTATCTTTTGTTCATACCAAAGTTGACCTTGTTGATGGGCAACTAATTATGCTTCAACTTTCCTAAGACCTTGAGTATATGCCTTTATTTCTATGCTAGCATCACTAAGTTGCTCTCTCTGAGCATCATACAGGTTTTTAAGCTTAGCATAAGAATCTTTACACTCATTTGAACAGGAAGTTACCTATGTGTCTGATCCTGAGCTGTTGCAAGCCATCAAAGCATAATCTTCATCTTCTTCTGAATGATTTGTCCAATCTACACCTTCTCCATCAACTGTCACCAATGCTTTAGACTCTTCTTTCTTTCCATATTTGCTCCCATCCTTATTTCCAGAGTTCCATGTATCCTTCTTCCTGTTATCTTGAGTTCCCTTGATTCTACACTCTCTAGCAAAATGTCATGTTTTGTGGCAATTGTAGCATTCCACTTTGGTTTTATCAAAACCAACAGGTTCTTTTGCATCAAATTGTAGCTTTCTGCCAGTCTTCTTATAAAACTTTTTCATTCTCATTGAGATCATTGCCACTTGCCACTTCAAGTCCATTTCTTCAAGGTCATATTCATCAACATATTCTAAGTCCTCATGATCCAGTTGAGGACAACTTGATTGACTAGCAAGCAAGGAATATGATGATGTTTGTTCATACTGAGAATTTTGACCAGAAGTATTGGAAACACCAAAAGCGGTACTAACATCATTAGTACTGCTGGTGTTCTCAAAGACAAATGCTACATTTTGCAGGCTGGAAGATGATGCAGTAGAGCCTTTTACATCATTCTCAAAGACTCTTAGATTATTGTACAGATCATCAAAACTGAGACTGTCCATTCCTGGTTTGTTCCTCATAATTAAGGAAACCTGTGACCAGGCAGAAGGTAGAGATCTTAGAAATTTTTGATTTGCATCTTCAGTAGATACACCTGCTCCAAGAATCTCTAACTGACTGAGAAGACTTTAGAACCTGTCATAGCCTTTGTGAAGCCCTTCTGTGTTGGATACAGTGAATCCTTCAAACTGTTACTTTAAGATATACTTCTGCATCTTCTTAGATTCGTCATTTCCACCAAATCTAGATTTAATGGCATCCCACATCTCTTTTGCATCAGTCATCTTATGAAATTTAGCAAGATGATCTTCTGGTAGAGCCATAAGCAAAGTGGTCCTTGCTTTTCTCTCTCTTTCTCTGGCTACAATTTCTTCTGCAGTTCTGGGAGGCAAAACCTTAATTTGTCCTTGTGTATCTGTAGTGATTGATACAGGACCATTCCCATTTTGTATAACCTCCCAGATTGGATAGTCTGTATGGGCCAAATAGTGTTCCATCTTGATAGCCCATATATCATATTCTCCCTTTTTAAGAATAGGTAGCTTGATGGTTGATACTGTATGAGGAGTTTGTTGTGTTGGTGTTTGTGATGATGATGGTGGAGGTGGTGGTGGTGGTGGAATTTCATCTTGTGATCCAGACATGTTTAGTTTTGTAGGATGAAGATGTATAACTGGATTTGTTTGTTCTTCTTACTCAGAGTTTCTCACAGGCTCTGATACCACTTGTGAGTCCCAAACTGAATAGATCTCTGCAGCCTATAAAGGATGATAGCCAAGATGTATAAATACAGTTTGACTATATAGAAACACTGACTATGAATACTATGTGTTAATGCGGAATCTTAACACAAGTACTAAGAAGAACAATGAAAAACTAAATAATAATTTCTATTAATCTGCTTTTGATGATTACAGATTACTAACTATGAGATATGATTTGTATGAGATATATTGAGCTCGTATATCTAACTATGCCAAGAGGGATCCTTTTATAGACCAAGGATAAACCCTAACAGGCTTACAAAATGCGTAAAAGATAATACATATCTTTTCCTAAAATATCTCATACATATCTCTTAAACGGTACTAACTAATTTCTACTATCGGTACTAACTAACTGATCAGTACTTAACATTTTGTACTGTCAGTACTAACTATAACTATCAGTACTAACTATTAATATTGTCGGTACTAAGTTAGGAAAACGTAATTCCCAACAAGTTGTTACAAAGCTCAACGTTTTTGAAGAATTGGCTCGACTTCGAGTTTATTCAAAATATAACATTAACCAAACCTCATAAGAACATTTAATGGTGTACTAAGGTCTACCAGTAAGCCTATGTACCAAACTTTAATTAGTACTTCCAACTATAACTTGCTCAATGAGTACGTGTGGATACTTAGTTTTCATAAAATCCTCATAACCTCGCTTCGAGTTCGATCCTAAAGACAAAGGAAAAGGTATTCTACAGGAAACTAAACCTGTGGAGAAGAGCACAGGAAAAAGGTCAAGGTGCTGTTGATCTTGAAGTAACATGCCCCGGATCCATATTCCGCTGCGACCCATTTTGGGGGTGTTACAAATGCAGTGTCAAGTAACAAAATTATCGCATTGAGCTCGTGACAACCGATCCCTTTGACAAGAAAATATAGTTTGCCTTAAAAGATTAGGTATTATTGCTATATACCTACTTCTCAGAGTAATATATCCGTTTAAGAGTGGGTGTTCCAAAAGGATTCAAACCCTGGACGGGGAGTCACCCTATAGTACTATTTATTACACTAGAGTCTAACCATCACAGGTAGTTAACGGTTCACGATATTAGGGTCTTTAGCAATAGGTACTCCTACGATAATTCACAATAACGGGTCAAGAATACCCTTCAAGCACTTGTGTCCAATTTAAAACAGGTGTATGTTCAAAACTCACGGTTTTGTAAATAGATAAACAATGATCTCAAATTATTTAGTAAGAAATTTAAACTTTAATAAATTCAATGGTAAACAATCATGTATCAAACATGTATTAGAAATCATGTGAAAAGCAAGTAAAATCTATAACACTCTGTGTTTTCAAGTCTTTGACGACGTCAATAAATGTACCATTTATTGTTAGTATATTACGTGTTTGCTTTAAATTGTAAACGTTAAGTTAAATCGCGTACGCCAAAAATTAGCGTTCAATGTAAACGGGCACCAAACAATTAAATGTTTACATCAAGCAAGGGTTATATAATTATTTTGAGGATAATTATTAACTTTGTTCATTTTATTTTTATCGGATACGTAAAGTGTATACGTTTCGCGATAAATTGCGTTTAGGCACTCCCGGAACCACAAAAACTTTCCTACGCTTCAACAAATACCCACTTTTATACCCAATACATAAAAGTTGCAAAATATATCATGTATATCTTGTGTATACCGAAATTTTAGCCATTTATTCAAGTTATATATAGTAAACTCTTCACTTTGGTCAAAAAGGACACCATACTTCTTTAATGCACACCATACCTAGCTTACTTTGACTAAGAACCATACCTATGGCCATCCCTAAGACCAAAGACCATCACTTAGACCATGCTTTGACTCCTAGACCATGTCTTGCACCATACATGCATCTATACTTAAGAAAGTTAGCACATTCATTCTTTAACACTTTATAAAAATCAAACATATACTCCCTTTGTCTCTCTATAAGTCACGGCACCAAGCACACACCCACACAAACCCATATCAATTTTTATACAACCCATACACTCTTATACACATCCATTATAAGTTATTCTAAGGTGATCCCAAGCATTGACTAAGCTTTTCCAAGTATTACTTAAGAAAAAGGAAGTTAGGGTTTTGTTAAGAAAACAAGGGTTATTATTTGTGCAAGCTTTGGTTTTGTGGCTAAATAAGGGTTTAGCACTAGCTTATCATCATCATCATACCTCATAAGGTTTACTTGAACTCTTTATGTTCTTATAATTATCATTTTTATGCACATGATTATTGTATTTAGCTTAAATCACCATTTAGGATTATTAACATGTAAAAAGAAGTTTTTATTTGTTGTCATCATAAAATACACTTATATACATGTGGTGTTAGTACTTACATCATGTTAAAAAGGATGAGAAAATATTGTATCAAGTTATTTAGGTGTAAAAATGATTATGGGTAAATTAGAGTTTTTACTAATTTCATAATATGTTTCAAAATAAAGAAATACCTAAGACATGTTAATATTAATTATGGGTTCGTATTAATGTTACATGAACACTAAAATAAAGTTATCTTGGAAGAAATACACTTGTACACACTTGGTTATGCATAAATATGATTATGGACAAAACTAGTGATTATGGATTTTCATAAAGATTATGGTTTATTATGTAAAGTAAAAGACTTGTATTAATTGATCAAAGTGACAATAAAAGGACTAGGGACATAATATACATGTAATATATATGATAAATATAAAATATAAGATTAGTGGTAAAAGTCAAAAGTGGAAAAGTATGAAAATAATGATATATAAAGACTTAACAAAGTCAATCAAACTTGCTGTCCAAAATTCGACATTTAACATATCCATTTTATATTTTTATAAGATAATACATTTCACGACGATTCCGAAAAGGTAAGAAACTTGTTAAACGGATTAATAACGAAAAAGTTACGTTAAAAACGAGTTATACGTTAATAAACGAAGTCGTAAATAAATTTTTATAAAAACATTTTTATAAAAATTTCAAACAGCAAGGGTTAATATTTTTAATAAATAATACACATTTTTAGGATTCCAAAATGATAAGAATCGTAATTTTTCAATTAATAACGAACGAGTTATGAATTTCGCGAGTTTACGACAATTAATACTTTTATAAAACTATTTTTATAAAAGTTACTATTCATGACAGAAAGTTATATTTTTGTAAACCTCATAAAAATATAGAACTTTCAAATACGAGAACGTCCTCGAAAGAATCATTAAAAACGGAGCTATAACGAATAAAATACGACATTTACGGGTTTTACGACGACAAATACGAATTTTATAAAACTCATGTCTGTCATGAACAGTAAAAGTTACTGTTCATCAGGGGATAAAATTTATAAAAATGTCAAATATCGATAACCCGTCTTAATACGAAAAGATGGACATAAGAAACGCGAGAATCGGGCTTAAAACGCGAAAGTTACGCCAGTTTTACTAAACGGTAATTATAAACGTTTTAACTTATTAAACACAATTTTTCCAAAACCATTAGTTGGTGATTGAGCTATATAGAATATTATGTGGTTATCAAAGTACTATATTACTAGGGAGTTTCATAATGAGGCCTCTTCGGATGGCGTTTCGACGAGTTGTTGGATTTACGATTTAAAGTGTCCTAACTCCTCGAACGTCATGTCATGACCTCTTTAATTATGATAGCCCGAACGATAGTACGATGTAACAACTATAGGATTACATTCAATGTTATCAATTAAAGTACTCGGTACTTATACGACCTATGATAATTTAGGTTGCATTCGATCTTTTACGTGACGCATTATCTGCGATATTTGGATTATCAGAACTCAAGGTGAGTTCATAGCCCCACGCCCCCCCACCCCAGCCCACCACGTTTTACATGCTTTTGTATTTACAAAGTTTTTGGGGAGAAAAAATGCGGATGTTTACAACTGGACACAAGTGGTTAGTGCTCATATTATGATTAATGTTGGCCTAAGTAGCGATAACCCAATTGAGCCATCATCACTGAACTGTTAATTACGGGAGCTCGAATGTTTATAAAATTGATCTATTGGGTTTGACAACCCCGTTCGGGTGATTAGCTATCACTAGCGAAACGAACGTATACCGGTGGGACTTGTTGTTGTTGACGGTTAGAATTACGAGATTGAGAACGAGTGCGCATGCACTAAAATGTAAAAAGAAAATTTATACTAATTTTTTTTCCTTTTTATTTTTTACTTTTTTTTTTGGTTTTTCAACAATGTATTCACAATATATTTTAATAACGGACAATGAGATAAGACACTTAAACCTAATAATCAACTCGCTTCACGGTAACTCTCTAAAAGAAAAACGCACAAAGGAGTTTGTTTAACTTTCAAAGGTGAGTCGTACCTCGCGAGAGACACAAAAGGTAAGTTTTTGATCTTTGGTTCGGGAACTTATTAATGGATAATACTTCAGTTGAAAGTTTTATTTGTTGGTGTTCTTTTACCAACTTGGTAATTTTTTTTCTTTTTATGGACAATGTTTTTATTTTTTGATTTTTTCTCTTTTTTTTGGTTTTTTTATATTATATATACTAATAAAATAAAAATCTTTTTGTATTTTTTTTATAAGAAAATAAGCAAAATAACTTCACACGGAAGGATCTTCAAACACAAATTTTCAAACGGCTTCGACAATCGTAAGCAATCCTCCCCGGCAGCGGCGCCAAAAACTGATCCGTTCTGACTATACCCTTTAAAAATATAAATACAAATATAAAAATATAAAATATACTTATTAATATAAATATATAAATAATAGGATAAGAATAAAAAAATCACAATTATAGTAATCCAGGAGTATGATTCCCGGGTCGTTATCCCCAACGAGGAATGCAATTGAAAGTCGAGAGTCGTTTTGAGAATCGATGCTTGAATGGACCAGATTATGATTGGTTATCTAAAACTATGAGAAAATTAAGGCAAAACTTAAAAAAAATTAAGGTCACTAATTTAAAACTAAAAACGCAAAACGGGAATCCTAAAAACGCGCTAAATTATCAACTAAATCAAAATTAAGCCCTAAAAATGAAAACTTAGTTTCTAAACCTTTAAAATGATAAAAGAAAATTTTCTAAAAAAGATTTATATTTATTTGGCTTTTTAATAATTTTTTATGAATTAAAAACTAATTTAATCTATTTAAAATCCTAGAAAATAGCAAATAAATACCTAAAAATTCCAAAAAATGATTTTCTATCTTAGAAAAGTCTTAAAATATGATAAAAATTAAGAAAACTATTTTTAACTACTTTTTATAATAAAAATCTATTTTCTAAAATAAATTTAAAAAGCTAAAAATCAAAATTAAAATCTAAAAGTGATAAAAATAATTTTTAAACTTGTAAACCTAAAAATATTAATTCTAAAACTAAAAACTATTTTTTTGTATTTTTAAAAATTAATTTACTAATTTTAAATGACTTTTCAAAATTTTAATCTTCGAAAATTAAAGAAAAATAGTAAATAAAGATGGAAAAATTTGGAAAAATCCCTAAAAGTCCTAAATGATGAAAGGTTCCTAGGAAAAATAAGCTGGTCCAACCAGCTTATCAAATAAGCTCAGATAAGCTAGAAATAAGCTACGAAGTAGCTTATAGAAAATGGGCTCAAAAAGTTGTTAAGTAAATATTGTATGCAATGTATAACGCAAAAGACCCAAGGGCACGGTGTGTAGTAGAGAGTGTTGTTAAAACGTTTGGTTGATGAGGGTAGAGGTCCCAGGTTCGAGCCCTGGCTCACTTGGGACTTCCCCTTTCCCAAACGTTTTTGTTTTGCATCATTTTTTTACAACTTTTTAAATAAGCTAGAAATAAACAACTTTTACAAAAGCACCTTTTTTATAAACCCCAAATAAGCACAGAAATAAGCTTCTAAAGTGACAGAAAAAGCTTTTTTTTACACTAAGTCTTAAAAAGAGAAAACAACTAGGCTTTTTAGAACAAATAAGCTAATGTAAAACTAAACTAAGCAAAAGCAGATGGTATACTATACCTAATAAGCACTAACAAACATAAATAAGCAAACAGGCCTAAAAGAACATAATTTCATAAAAAGCTTTCTAACTAAAAATTTTAAACCAAAAAGGCAAATAAGCTTAAATGAACTCTAACTTAAGGTATAATAAGCTAAAATAAGCACTAACTAACCTAATGAGCAAATATAAACCTAATCAAGCCAGGAAAACAAGCAGATAAGCTAAACTAAACAGATAAGCAAAGAGGCACAAAAAAATAAGACAAACAGCCAAAGGGCACCTTTGGGGGCTTATTTTTAAGCATCTAGAGGGACCTAATGGCTTAAAGCTTAAACTAGCTTAAAGATTGTCCAAGGGGCTATAAAAATCAGCAAAGAAAAATAAATTTGAAAGTCAAATAAGCTACTAAAAGGTCAATTGAAATGGGCTTACTCAGACAGCATATGCTGACTTTTCACATTTTCCAAAGACAAAAGGCAATAAGCAGGCCTACAAATAAGATGACAAATAAGCTTCCAAATGAAAACAGATGGAGTTTGACTTAAAACCTACTTGTACACCAATTTTTAAGTCCTAAATCCTATGTTGACTATCTGAAATCTAAGATTAAAAATGGCTTATTAAGACTTAAGTTGACTTGGACAGATTTTGACTAAAATGAAACTAAACTAATAGGCACACACACTACTGCATTAGGACTCAAAAATGAACACTAAAACAAAACTCAAAACCAGGTTTTGAATAACTAAATCAAAGGAGCACTTTAAAAATAATTTTGAGCCACAGTTTCAAAGACAACATGAGAAAAACCTTAAAACAAGTTTTAATACTTAAAACCTTTGAAAAACTAATTAAGAACAACTTAAGACAGCTTGTTAAAGATTACCAAGTGACCCAAAGGTTTTTTAATACCTTTTGACCCACTTTGCCCTCTTGACCCAAACACCCCTTAAAACTTTTTTAACAATTTTTAACTTAATAAACTTGATTTTTAATAAACAAACCCTTAAGACCAGATTTTAATTAGCTTAATATGAACACAATGAGCAAGTTTTAACAGTCCAATAAGCCAAAATTACAAGCTACACCATTATGCTAATTTTTGAGCTATTCAAGACAGATTATATCAAACACTTGCACACTTAATATTTAAACTACAATCTAAGCTAAATAAGCATAAAACATCATTAATAAGCCTATATAAGCAGATAATAAGCAGTACTAAGCAAATGATAAGCTAAAAATGCAAATAAGCTAAAAATGGAAAAGGAGGGTGTACCTTTGTTCTTTCCTTAAATAAGGACACAAATGCTCAATAGAGCTTATCAACAAGCTCTGGATTATTTACACAAGCCAGTAAATAACATAAGCCCTTCCATTTCAAGCTTATCATCCAAGAGCTTTTTTGAGTGATTTTTTTCTTTTTTAGTTTAAAAAGTAGACTTAGGCACTATAAGTTATTGAAAAACTTATAGTGCTTAAGTCAGAAGCTTAAGTAAGATTTAAAACAGGTTATGTGAGCTTATGAGAGAGCTTATAAAGAGCTTTTTAAAACATAAAGTGAGCTGAAAACTAGAAGACAGGTTTAGAACCAAACTTTAAATTTTATTGATTTAAAACATTACAAGGAAAAACAAAAGTACATTAAGCTAATTTAAGACTAAAATAAGCTGAGAAATAACTAGGTAAAAAGACTAAGTGCCCAAAGGCTTACAAATGAGCCTATTTATACTAATCAAAGAAAGGTTCTAGGAGGTATGCTTCTTTGCTGAGAGCTTTGGCAGGCGTGCTTCTTATGTGAGAGAGAAAAGTAGCTTCAATCTTGGCCCTTTAATCATCTTGTGCTTCTTTAAATCCATCACAACCCTTGGATGTGTCCACGCAATCATTCCCTTGGATTGCCAACGTGTATGCCAGCTGTGTGGGGTGGTCACATGGGTTGGTTGGGTGTGGGGTGAGGTGTGTCTGGTGTGGGTGGACAAGGGTGAGTGTTTTTTGGGAAGATGATGAATAGTGACAAAAAGGTGTGAGCGGGAAAAGGGGTTACTCTGTTTGTTTGATTGGTGCAGGGCACAAGTTTGGGGTTATGGCAATTTTTCCCCCTGAAAGTTATATGTTGTATTGCAAGTTTAGTCCTTGGTGATACAACTTTGGTCCTTGGAGTTTATAAATGGGTTGCACCGTTAGTCCTTTTAGGGACTAACGGGGTAAAGGTTATAAAAGAGGGTGTGGTTAACGGGGTTATAAGGGGATATGGGCTTGGTGTTTGGGCCGGGTGTGGTATAAAAAGGACTTGGGCCGTTTTTTAAGGTTTAAGGGTTATAAAGATATAAGTGGGCTGTCCCGGGCCTACTAGGTGGGTACGGGTGGGCCCACTTTTGGCAATTTAGGTTTTCGGGTTCGGTTTTCGATGCTCTTTCCAAATCCACTTCCCGGGGTTGACTTTGACTTGATTTGACTTTGACTTTTTGTTAACTTCTGGCTTTGACTTGACTTTTCTTTCACGCTCTTTCCGTTCTCGTGCTCGGTTTTGTCGTTTTGGCTTCTATTTTTGTCCTTTTCTTTGGATATCCATTTCCTGCATAATACAAATGTAAAACATACAAATACAATGTATTTTTGGTACGTTTTTAGTCATTTAAGTCCGTTTTTAGAGGTCAAATGTATGTGTAATTAAACACATACCAAAATCCCCCATACTAAGATATTGCGTGTCCTCACGTAATGCTATAAGTAAGCACTTAGAAAACTAAGAATCTCAATCCCCCTCGACTAATTACCTCAAAAACTAACTAAGAATCAAGAGTTTTGAAAAGCCCCATTTTTACCACTTTTAAAGATATACACTTATTCCTAAATTTTTTATATTTTTCCTATTTTCTCATTTTTTTTATATTAGAAACTAACTATTTTTTTATATTAGAAACTAACTATTTTGACTTTCATTATTTTCATAACCGTTAGGGATCATAGAACAAGATGCATTTCGATCCGAGAATGCCCCAAAAAGGATACATTCA
>BQNB010106697.1:0-23333 GCA_026074375.1 Tanacetum coccineum | reverse complement strand
AAGCTTGGATACTAAGTCCACAATAGGAGGTTTTCAATTCTTTGGGTGTAGATTAATTTCATGGAAGTGCAAGAAGCAGACTGTGGTTGCTAATTCCATAACAAAGGCTGACTATGTAGCTGCTTCAAGTTGCTGTAGCCAAGTGCTTTAGATTCAAAATTAATTACTTGATTATGGGTATAACTTTATGCATACAAAGATATATATTGATAATGAGAGTACTATATGCATAGTTAAGAACCTTGTTTTTCATTAAAAAACAAAGCACATTGAGACTAGACATAACTTTATCAAAGATTCTAATGAAAAGAAGCTAATTCAAATTATCAAGATTCATACTGACAAGAATGTTACAGATTTGCTTACAAAAGCATTTGATGTAAGTAGATTTCAATATTTGATTGCCAGAATTGGAATGCTCAATCGTTAAAGTCTTGATTATGAAAATGGTGAGGTAAACAGAATTGAGAGAGTTGGTAAGAATAAAAACATAAAGAGAGATGTGTGATAAAAACATATAGAGTGATTTGGTGAGTAAAAGAATTGAGAGAAATCAAAAACAGATAGAGAGAATTATGAGTAAAAAGAATTGAGAGAAATCAAAAACAGACAGAGAGAATTGTGAGTAAAAAGAATTAAGAGAAATAAAAAACAGACAGAGAGATTTTGTGAGCTAAAATGTTAATTTGATGATGGAAAAGCTGATTAGAATTGAATTAGAGTTAATGCTGGTGATTCAAAGTTAATGCTGCTAGGCATAAACTTACTACTGCTGTCGAAAGTTAATGCTGCTAGGCATAAACTTACTACTGCTGTTGAAAGTTAATGCTGCTAGGCATAAACTTACTACTGCTGTTAAAAGTTAATGCTGCTAGGCATAACTTACAACTGCTGGTGAACGTTAATGCTGTTGAGGGTAGTTTCATAAATACTTTGATTAAGGGTTTCATTCAATCATTTAATCGATTTTAATCTTTCATATACTCTCTAATCATAAACCCTAACTTGATTTCATCATTTATCATCAAAACCCATCACAATGACAACCCTATAGTTTGCTGATGTACATAATTTAGTCGCGTTTTTGGATAAACATGCTAAAAGTGAAGGGTTTGAACAAATTGTGGATTTTCTGAATGCAAGTTCTATAAGATATGCTTTAACCGTTAATCCCACTATATACACTTCGTGCATTCAACAATTTTGGGCTACTGTCAAGGTGAAAAATGTTAATAGGGAAGTTCAGTTACAAGCCTTAGTGGATGGGAAGAAGATTATCATAACTGAAGCAACTATAAGAAGAGATCTTCAACTGGAAGATGCTGAAGGTATTGATTGTCTATCAAATGGTATAATTTTTGAACAACTTACACTCATGGGGTATGAAAAACTTTCACAGAAGCTTACATTTTATAAGGCTTTCTTCTCTCCCCGATGGAAGTTCCTTATTCATACTATTTTGTAATGCCTAAGTGCTAAGACTACTACATGGAATGAATTTAGTAGCACTATGGCTTCTGCAATTATTTGTTTAGCCACAAAATAAAACTTCAACTTTTCCAAGTATATTTTTGATAGTATGGTAAAGAATGTGGATAATGTGAACAAATTTTTGATGTATCCAAGATTTGTACAAGTGTTTGTGAATCAAAAAGTTGGGGATATGTCAAATCATAAAAGGATTTATGTTACACCCTCCCACACCAAGAAGGTTTTTAGTAACATAAAGAGGGAAGGAAAAGGTTTTTCTGGAAGAGTAACACCCTTGTTTCCAACAATGATGGTATAAGCTCAACAAGAATAAGGTGAAGGTTCAGAAATTCCTACTGATCCCCAACACACACCCACCGTTACTCAACCATCATCATCTCAACCCCAAAAGAAACATAAACCAAGGAAGTCCAAGAAGAAGGATACTCAGATTCCTCAATCTAGTGTTCCGAGTGACAATCTAGCAGATGAGGCTGTTAATGAGGAGAATGTATCTAAACATTCTAATGATCCATTGCTCAGTGGTAAGGATAGACTGAAACTTAAGGAATTGATGGCACTATGTACCAACTTACAAAACAGGGTTCTTGATTTGGAACACACAAAGACCACTTAGGCACTGGAGATTGACAGCTTAAAAAGGAGGGTCAAGAAGCTTGAGAAGAAACAAAGGTAAAAAACTCATAGGCTTAAAAGATTGTATAAGGTTGATTTAAGTGCTAGGTTTGTCTCCTCTGAAGATAAATGTTTGGGTGAGGAGGATGCATCCAAACAGGGGAGGAAAGTTCATGATATTGATGCTGATGAAGACATCACCCTGGAGAATGTTCATGATGAAGATATGTTTGGTGTTAATGAATTAGATGGTGATGAGGTAGTTGTTGAAAGTGAAGTTGCTGATAAAGATATAAATTTAAGTGTTGATGAAGTTACATTGGCTCAAGCACTTGTAGCTTTGAAAAGTGTAAAAATTCAGGAAAAAGGGGATGTTATTAAAGAGCCAAGTGTACCAGTTAGTGCTACTTCAACAAAGGTTAGTACCGTTATACCAACAATTGCTGCTACAACAATTATAGCTGTTAGCTCAAGACCCAGAGCAAAAGGGATTGTTTTTCATGAACAAGAGCAAGAACCAGAGTAAGCTCCTACACCAATAGTTTCTTTACAATAACCAACATAGGTTCAGGACAAGGGTAAAGGCAAAATGAATGAACCAGAACTTGTGAAGAAATTGTCTAAGAATGATCAACTCAGACTTGATGAAGAACTTGCCTTCAGGCTACAAGCTGAAGAAGAAGAAGAAAGGCTTGCTAGAGAACAAGCTCAACAAATTATAGAAGCTAATACAGCTTGGGATGATATTCGGGCGAAAGTTGAAGCTGATTATCAGTTGGCTCAAAGACTGCATGATGAAGAACAAGAGCAGTATACAGATGAAGAGAAGGAAAAATTCTTTTGTGAATTCTTAGATCAAAGAAGAAAGTTCTTTGCAGCAAAAAGAGCTGCAGCTAAAAGGAACAAACCACCAACTCAAGCTCAACAAAGAAAGCTGTATTCTACTTATTTGAAGAACATGAAAGGATATACACTGAAACAATTGAAAGGCTTCAAGTTTGAAGTTATCAAGGACATGTTTGACATAGTCTTCAAGAGAGTTAACACTTTTGTTGATCATGAAAAAGAGTTGATAGAAGAGAGTTCAAAGAAAGGTGAAAATGAGAAAGAGAGCAGTTCAAAAAGAACAGGAGAAGAGCTTGAATCTGAAAAATCAAAGAAGCAGAAGTTAGATGAGAAGGTGGAAGCAGTAGTAGATGCAGCTAAGGAAGCTGAAGAGCTTAAGCAATGTTTTGAAATAGTTTCAGATGATGGAGATGATGTAACTGTTGATGCTACACCTTTGTTTGTCAAAATGCCAATTGTTGACTATAAGATCTACCAAGAAGGGAAGAAAAGTTTTTTTTAAATTATCAGAGCAGATGGTAATTCTCAGATGTACTTAACTTTTACAAAGATGCTTAAAAACATTAATAGAAAAGACTTGGAAGTTCTTTAGAGGATAGTCAAAGTAAGATTTAAGAAGACAGAGCCAGTGAATTACATGGATACTTTCTTACATCTTAATTTGAAGACCATATTTAAACATTACCTTAAAGATAATGCATGGAAGAATCAACAAGGATTAGTTAAAGTGCTGAACTGGAAGCTTTATGATTCTTGTGGAGTTCATTGTGTGACAATGCAGAACATACTTTATTATCTATTGGTTGAGAATATGTATCCACTTACAAAGCACACACTACATCAGATGTTCAATGATGTAAAGCTCCAAGTAGATTATGAGTGTGAAATGGCATTTGAGCTTCTTACATTGGTCAAGAAACAGCTTAAGGAAGGCTATGTACCTCAATGAAGTGTTTAGAAGCATCCTCCTGGTGATTGATGAAGCTTTTAATGAAACTTGATGATTTTGAAGAAGAATATCAAGTTTAGGGGAGGATTGTTGGGATTAAAAGCCTCTTGATGCTGTTTGGAAGTTACTACTGCTAGTGGAAGTTAAGACTACTAATGTTTGTGTTACTACTGCTAAGCATAAATTAGTGATGTTAGTAATCTTAATGAAAAATATGCTAAGTAGTTAGTACTGCTAGTGTAACTTAGTACTGCTGGTGAAGATTGAAGAAAACTTTCTAAGTAGTTAATGATGCTTGTACACAGTTAGTGCTGCTGGTACAAAAGTTATTACTGTTGGTGTTGAAAGTTAATGCTGCTGGTACAAAGTTACAACTGCTAAAAGATTACAACTGCTGAAAGGATAAAGACTGCTCAGAGAAAAGATAAAATTTGCTTATAGATGTGTATGAGATATTTTTGTAAAAGATACGTATAAGTTATTTGTTTAAAAGATCATGATAACTTAGGAAAATATTGTAAGCCAGTTAGGACTCCTTGGTGTATAAAAGGAGGTCCTAGGGTATATAATTCTATGTATCAAAACGAGTCATTCATAAAGTTGTTATAGCTTCAAGGTTTTGTAACCCTAATACTAGTTAGAGTATTCATATTAATATATTGAAGCTTTTGTTTATTAATATGTGTGTTCATTAGTATTACTATTTCATTGAAGAATTCTTCTTATATTAAAGATTAGACTCCGCATAATCTTTAGTATTATCAAACAAGGTTTCTATCATAGTTGTGTAGGATTTATCTTGCATAACTAAACCTTACACAAGCTAAGGAATTCAAGATCCATTCAAGTGGGATCAACATATTTGGAATCGCACTATTTATGTATTAGCTTAGATATCGTACCAGCTACAAAACATAATTGCATTTTATGCCCTCTAGTTTTTTCCATGGCCAAATTACAACTCAATGGGAGACCAAATCATCACAACGAAACAAGTATATCCAAAGTACCTTTTATACAATTAACGCATGTACGAAATTGTTACCACAAATCATAACACTACACATGTTTTGATTGAAACCCAAAACACAAACATACATCCAAACGAAGTTGGTCGGGCTGGGCAAAATTTCAAACGACATACTCGACTGTCAAACACTTAAGAAGCTTTGAGGGCTCTGATATAGTTGTGACTAGAGTATTTGAATAGGTTAGATCATAAGGTACTTTAAGTTATGGCTCAAGTCATCCTCAAAAATGCCACTTAATGGCACGAGCCTCACACCGCACCTCGCGTTTTTGAGTGTTGAGCCGTCACCACCACGCCAAATGCTCTCAAAAAACGCCAAGTAATGGCGCGAGACCCACACCACCACTCGCGTTTTCGGGTATTTTTCTCGCGTCTTCATGTTTTTTTTAAACGTTTAATAAGGCTAATTTTTAATAATTGAGAAAAATAGAGCGGTTGGGTGGTTTTAGATACCTATTTTTCTAAATTTTTACCTTTTAAAAATCATATAATTTTGTGAACAAACTTAGGAGCTTACTCCTCAAGTCGTAATATATAACATGATTCCTAAAACTTCCTTATATAAACATTATTATATTACGTGTTTTCTTTTAAATTTAATTGTGCTATATTTTTGTTTACATTTTTTTGGTTGTTTCGACTCGTCTTATCATCGTAAACATAACCTAACATCCATCATGATTAGCGTTCGGGTGTGTGTGCATGAACGTATGTCCTTACTAAAGAAATTTGTGACTGATTCAAGATGGACTAATTTGTGGTTGTTACTAGGGGTGTCAAAAAGGCCGACCCGACCCGAACTCGAACCCGAATAAGCATATTCGGGTCGGATTAGTCGGGTCCAAAATTGTATTCATGTTATTCGGGTTAACCCGAGTAACTCGAATACTAAATAGGGTCGGGTATCTTGTTAAATTTTTTTGACTTACCCGAGTTCGGGTCGACCCGATTGACCAAAACTAGGATTTTTTTTAATATAAATTTTATATATTTTCTATTTAAAAGAGTACGAAAAAGGAATTTTTTTATTACATTTTACCCATATTCACGTCGACCCGAACCCGAGTTTCCCCAACCCGAGTTGACCCGACCCGAATTAACCCGAACCCGAGTTCAGATAGGGTCAGGTTCTGGTATGGAATTTTTAGTCTTGACCCGACTTTGACCCGACCCGAATTGACCCAAAATCGACCAACCCGACCCGACTAACACCCCTAGTTGTTACTAAATCCTTGTTCTATAAAATATATATCACTGATTTATTATACTCAAGTCCATCGCTAATCCGTAGCTAAGTGTAAAAACTCAGCGATGGATTTGACAACCAAGAAAAATCCATCGTTATTTCATCAGAATAACGTCGCTAATAGTCGCAACGTAAGTTCGTCATAACTCTGTCTCTATATGATTACAATTAGCGATATAATTGTGACAAATGCGAAATTCGTCTCTAATTTTGTTACTAATTTGTCACTACTTTGTCGCTAATTTATCGAAGCAAATTTTGTAGTTAACCCATCGCCAACCCGTCCATGCACACCGTTCATATGTAAGAGACTAATTTGGTCGCTAATTTGCTTCGCCGTTGCTCATTATTTTAGTAGTGATTCATTATGTTAAAAATGTAAGGTTTGAAACACAAATGCGTGTTATTGATACATTTGAACAATTATAAACTTTTACTTTTTACATTTTGTGTTCTTATTTAAATTATTTTAAACTATTGAATTATTAGAACGATTTGCATTGTTAAAGATTCTTTTGTGTGTGTTTATATTGTTATAGTATGTCTGTTATGAATGATTCAAAAATAAAAAAAAGTGATTGTTTTAAACACAATGGTTCTTGTCGGGAATTACCAAAAATTCCCGTACTAGAACCGGAACCGTCCCAAAACTGAACCGAAGAACTTGGGACGGTTCTTGGTTCCACATTTTCCTAATTTTTGGTTCTCGGTTCTTGCGGTTCCCATCCGATCCGGTTCGGTCCGGTTCTAGGACCATGGACACCCCTACTGCTCCTTTATCTTCTAATTATTTGCTTGTGTGTTACCCTCTATTGCTCCTATTTAATTAAACTAAATCTCGTGCCAGACTCTCAGGCTAAAAACCCCCCTTATTGCCGTCAACTTAGGTTTATAATAGGATAAATTAGAATTAGTTTAGCTTAGTAAAATATTGATAGTCTTAGGATTTACACTCTCATTCTTAGTGATCGACGCCCTACTTACCAACAAAGCTATAATTGATCTGGTACACTGCCCGTTAGTGTTATTTTAGGTATAGTCGGCAAAATATAAATAGTAAAACTTGATACATAAAATATACCTACACACAATGACACATCAAGTTTTTGGCGTCGCTGCCGGGGAGTGAAGTTGTTAAAACCTATTTATCATCATTTTTTCTTTAAGTTTATCATAGTTTAGATTAGTTTAATCATCTTAGAATAGTTTTCATATTTAAGCCTGTTATTTCTATTTTTCTTTTAATCGTTGCGTTCTGTTGGAATCCTGATACGACGTATTCATCAGATTGAATACGACAGATAAAGACTTCTAACAAGCAATACGACGTATTCCCCCTGAACGACCAATACAACGTATTATTACCAGGATATGGCGTATCGATTGTCTGGAGGCAAAAACTAAATTTAAATTTTACACATAGTATTGTAGAATAGTTTTACTTTGAATCATGTCTTTTGTTCCAGGAATCACATCCAGGTTCCTACCTAACCAGTACTGTTACCTAGAGAGAAAGCTAACCATGGAAGAAATACTGGGTAAGTTCATCGAAGAGGGAAATAAAGAATACGAAGAAATGGAAACATTCATCAGGGAATTACAAACAACCAATGAGTTCTTGCTGAAGGAACAAAACAACCTACTTAGTAAATTAAGAATTGAGGTACACGAATTGTCAAAGGTTATGAGTGACGTTTTCTTCCCAAAACATGGCGTGAAGGGAGTGACCACGAGAGGGGGAAAGCCACGTTCCAAGTCGCTGATAATAGGTAATCCAATTAAACGAATCTCAACAAAAATGAACCTTTGGGATCTCAAAACAATAAACAGAACAAACCCCAAGAAGCTGAACAAGAGAAAGAAGGTCTGGATCCCTCGACACAAACTCTTGAACCCCATATCAACCCACGCCCACCAGGGATACCTTTCCCCAACCGGTTGAGAAAAGAGAAGGAAGAAGCGCAACAACGAAAATTCCTAGAAAACCTGAAGCAGCTCCACATAAACATACCGTTTACTAAGGCTTTGGTACAAATGCCCAAATACCCTAAATATATTAAGGGATTGTTAACCAATAAATCAAGACTTGAGGAAGCTTGTACCATAACAATGAATGAAAGATGCTCAGCGCTCTTGCTCAACAGACTATCATCAAAAGAGAATGACCCAGGAAGCTTCACGCTTCCCTGCCAGGTGAGCAACTTACGGATTGACAATGCCTTAGCAGATTTAGTAGCTAGCATAAGTTTGATGCCGTACACCATGTATAAGAAGTTAGGATTGGGAGAACCGAAACCCACTAGGATGAGCTTGTAATTAGTAGACAGATCGATCCAATACCCCAGAAGGGTAGTTGAAAATGTGCTTATTAAGGTAGATAAATTTGTCTTACCAATATATTTCATTATTCTAGATATGCCAAAAAACTCTAGAATCTTGATAATCTTAGGAATGCCCTTCCTAGCCACTGCTCAAGCCATGATTGACGTATTCAACAAAAAAATAACACTAAGAGTTGGGGATGAAGAAGTTATTTTCGATATGGACCAATCAATGAAACAACCCCTATCAGAGGATGACGAGTGCTATAGGATTGACGAGCTAGATGTGATAATTGGTGAAAAAACCCAAGAGATATTAAAAGACAACCAGTCAGACTCATTCGAGGGTCTAGGAGGGACTACCAACCAAATCGATCCAGAAAACTCTAAGCAAGGAAATTTCGACAACCATTTTGTTGAAAAAAATACGATACGGTGCATCAATTATACGAATACGACGTATTCAGTCGAGCAGAAGACCGATCAGACAAGGATTATCAAGGATGAGCATCTTTGTTCGGCCAATGCAAACGAAATCGACGAAAAGAAACCAGTGCTAAAAGATCTACCATCTCACCTTGAGTACGCCTACTTGCACAGTAACGAATCTTTTCCCATAATTCTCTCCTCTGAATTATCAAGCAAGGAAAGGGAGTGTCTCCTCCAGGTACTGGAAAAACATAAAGGAGCGATCGCTTGAAAAATTTCAGACATCAAAGGGATAAGCCCATCATTTTGCACCCATAAAATTCTAATGGAGGATGATTTTAAACCTGTCATTCAACATCAAAGGCGTTTGAACCCTAAAGTACAAGATGTGGTGAAAAATGAGATTGTTAAGTTGCTTGACTCAGGATTAATTTACCCTATCTCAGATAGCCCCTAGGTGAGCCCTATTCATGTTATTCCCAAGAAGGGAGGGATGGCGGTTATTTTGAATGAAGAAAACAAACTAATTCCTTCACGAATAGTACCAGGATGACGAGTGTGCATCGACTATCATAAACTTAATGACGCCACTTGAAAGGATAACTTCCCTCTCCCTTTTATTGATCAAATGTTAAAACGTCTATCCGGGAATGGATATTACTATTTTCTTGATGGTTTTTCAGGTTTCTTTCAAATTCCCATTGCACCAGAAGATCAAGAGAAGATGACTTTTACCTGTCCCTACTGAACGTTCGCCTACAAAAAGATGCCATTCGAGTTGTGTAACGCACCTACGACTTTTCAACGATGTATGATAGTGGTTTTTCATGACATGGTGGAGGACTTTATGGAAGTGTTCACGACTTCTCGGTGTTCGGTAACTCTTTTGATACTTGTTAGCTAATTTAGATAAAATGCTTGCTAGATGTGAGGAAACTAACCTTGTCCTTAATTGGGAAGATTGTCACTTTATGGTCAAAGAAGGTATCATATTAGGAAATAAGATCTCTTGATCAGGAATTGAAGTAGATAAGGCAAAAATAGATGTAATCGCTAAACTCCCTTACCCAACAAATGTAAAAGGAGTTAGAAGTTTTCTAGGACAAGCAGGTTTCTACTGTAGGTTCATTAAAAACTTCTCTATGATATCTAAACCTATGACATAACTCCTACTAAAAGATGCAAAGTTTGATTTTAATGAGGAATGTAAAAAGGATTTCAACATCTTGACGAAAAAACTCACCACTGAACCTATTATAATATCCCATGACTGCAACATACCTTTCGAACTAATGCGACGCCAATGATTTTACCGTAAGAGCCGTTTTAGGACAACGTATCGATGGAAAGTTTAAGCCAATTTACTATGCCAGCAAAACCTTGAACAACGCCCAGGAACATTATACAACAGCCGAAAAGGAACTTCTAGCAGTAGTTTTTGCCTTTGATAAATTCAAACCTTATCTTATCTTGTCAAAAACCATGGTTTATACTGATCATTCTGCTTTGAAGTACTTGTTCAATAAACAGAATGCCAGACCTAGACTTATTTGATGGGTACTTTTACTTCCAGGGTTTAACATAGAAATTAAAGACAAGAAAGGAGTAGAAAACCTAGCCGCAGACCATTTATCGAGGCTAGAGAATCCCAACACGGAAATTTTAACTGAAAAGGATAATGCTGAGGAATTTATTGATGAGCATTTAATGATGATGAAATCAAAATTAAATGAAGCGGAGCCATGGTACGCAGACTACATTAATTATCTCATGGGGAAAGTTATCCCTCCGAACTGGACTTCAGAAAGAAGGAAACGATTTTATTCTCAAGTAAGGAACTATTTGTGGGACGAACCTTATGCACTCAGGATATGCCCGAACAACATAATGAGAAGATGTGCAGCTGGAAAATAAATTTTGAAAATCCTGGCATATTGCCACTCCGGACCAACAGGTGGACACCAGCCCCTTAATAACTAGGAGGAAAGTCTACGAGTTGGGATTATTTTAGCCTAGCATTTTTAAGGACGCTAAAGACTATGTTATGAAAAGTGACGTATGCCAAAGGGCAGGGAATATCTCATCAAGAAACGAAATGCCCCAAAACAACATCTAGGTATGCGAAGTATTTGACATTTAAGGGATAGACTTTATGGGCCCTTTCCTCGATTCTAGGGGGAACAAATACATATTGGTAGCAGTCAATTACGTATCCAAATGGGTGGAGTCTCAAACAGTCCCTACCAACGATGCACGCGTAGTGGTAAAGTTCTTTAGATCTCTGTTCACAAGGTATGGAGTACCTAAGGCTTTGATTAGTGACTGAGGAACACATTTTTGTAATTCTTAACTCGAAAAAGCTCTGCAGAAATATGGGGTTCACCACAGAGTGTCCACCGCGTACCACCCTCAATCTAATGGACAAACCAAAGTCACCAACATGGCCATTAAGCGTATTCTTGAAAGATCTGTTGGATACAACCCCAAGGATTGGTCAAAAAAACTTAACGACGCATTTTGGACATTCAGAACTGCCTACAAGACCCTGACTGGATGCACCCCTTTCAGGTTGGTTTATGGGAAAGCATGTCATTTACCAATGGAAATCGAAAACAAAGCATATTGGGCATTAAAGCAATGTAACACCGATCTGACTGTTGCTGGTAAAAATTAGTTTATGCAACTCAATGAATTGAGAGAACTTAGAGATGGAGCTTACGAGAACACACAGATATATAAGGAGCGAACTATAAAGTGGCACGATTATAGACATCGTGGGGATAAAGACTTAAAAGTTGGGGATAAAGTCTTACTGTTTAATTCGCGTTTAAAAATGCACCAAGGGAAGCTCAAATCAAGATGGTATGGACCAAACATAGTCAAAACCGTATACCCATATAGGGAAGTTGAGATAACTGACAAGAACGGTTTCAGCTTCAAGGTCAACGGACAACAATTGAAAAATTATTACGAGGGGGATTTCGATAAAGACAATTGTGAAGTTTTCGACCTCAAAAGCGGTACAATGTAAAGAAGTTGAAATATGAAAAAGTCTAACTTAAAGACTTAGCTGAAAAGAAAAGTGCTTTCCGGGAGACAACCCGGCTGTTTTTCATTTCATTATTGAGTCCGTCTTCACAGAAATCGATACAATGTATCCGTACCACCTCATACGGCGTATCGAATGTCTGGACGTTATCCAGTCCTTTAATTTTTTGAATTTAAAAACTTTTCTATCAGATTTTCTATACGGCGCATTCGTTAAACGAATACAACGTATTATTTAATCTGACTCGTACTTAGAATTTTTAACACAGGGTAAGATACAACGTATCCGCATCATACCATACGGCGTATAGATTTCTTGTTCGCTTTCTAGGATTTTATTTTCTAACCAAGCAGATACAACCGAGATAGAATTGCATTGTTTTCTTATTGATTGATATAGGAGCTTGCTAAGAAATGTAACGTGATTAGTGGTATGCTTATTTTCTTGAATTACTATATGCATGCTGTTCGTGCCAGGATTCAGACGCTCTTGCACACATAATCTTGCTCATAAACGCAACATGGAGGATCATACCGATCAAATCTCAGGGGAGTTTCCCGTTCTAATTCTTTATGTTTCCTGTATTTAATTTTATATTTATACAATGAGGGCGTTGTATATCTCAAGTGGGGAGAGGAGAATTAGAACGCTTAGTTGTCCTTGTTTCACATTAATATGCTTAATTTATGCTTAAATTTTAAATTTTTTAGCATACTTTTTGTGTAATTATTATCCACATGACCTTGTACACATAACCATTAATAGATATTATGAGGATTTAGACTTATCCGTTTCTAAATATTTACCCAAATTCCACAAAAATATGAGTGTGCCTGTGACTGTAGTAAACATTAAAACTTGGCTTGGTATATCTATTCGAGACCACAATAATAAGCACTATTTTTAATAGACGGAGTAACTTTTCTAAACTGGTAAACTTCTAGGATTACACCAAAAAGGCGTATGTATAAGACCAAATAAATTCTATTTCTAAAAAATATTACTAATCCTTAACTTTTCGAGGAATCCTTCATCAGTGGTTGTGAATGATTGATTTTTTCAATCTTTTCGATCTTGGTTCAGTAGGAGCAAGTCAGAAAGTAGAACCATCTGATTTGATTCATTCTCAATAGCAATGAGATGATCATCTTAGGGTGATCTTTTTGTTGACGGATGCTCCTATTATACTCAGTCTCTAAAGGACTCTATGAAATTACGGTGATACTTCCACATATTATGGGTAACGTAGGAGACATCTCTATTTTCCCCCCGGGAATCTTTAGAATTACCACTGCTTAGCTTTTAATTTGACTCTGACCATCAAATGAAATTTGAATAATCCGTCCTTTTCTCTTTGAAAGAAGGGGCGCTTCTGGTTCTGTCGGTGTTTGAAACAATTTTGTCTTCTCCATATTACTATGATGTTTTATTAACTAACTATACCGGTTAGTTAACCCTCGTATAAACCATTTGTTTACTCTCATTTTAAGAGTAAGATACCCCTAGAAAAACCCGTAGAGCCATTCCTTTAGGATTAAACCCCAAATGTTTTGTTACAACTTTATACCTTAGCCTAAAAAATTAGATTAGTCCTTAATCAATCGCTAGTTACTTTTGTGTAAAGTATTGTATTTCCTGTGTCTTGAGTTTTTCTTTTTCACCTACGATATGGTCGGGAAATTGTACAACGCAATGGTGATTTTCTATCTTTGTTTAGGTCGGGAAATTGCACAACGCAATGGTTATTTTCTATCTTTGGTTAGGTCGGGAAGTTGCATAATGCAACGAGAATGTAAAAGTAGTAGTTTGCTCGTGTATTTTTACAACTTTGTTATTATGATCGGATATCTATTATTCAGATTTACCGTAGTCATGAGATGGTGAAATTCTACACATTAGTTTTATATTCAATTCTTAGTGTTGAAATAAAAATCGAAAAAATAAGAAAAATACAAAAAAAAGATGTTTGTAGAGTATTGTTGTATTAGAGTTGGTACGTAATATAAACCAACTATGTAAAAGTATGTATAAAGTGGTGAAAATTGCCACTAGAGATGTAATTGGGATGATTGGGAGTTGACCACTATGGGAATGCCAACTTTGGTTGTTTTCATTGATCTAGTGATCGAGATATTCTTTGAGTCTGATTCGTGTCTTCAAAAGCGTTGATTGTTCCGTGTTAGAAACGTGAGTTAGTCTACCAATTTGTGTCTTTATCAAGGGATGGTCGGGAAAGTAACTAGCTACATTGTGCCTAGGACTATATCTATTTGCTTCATTTTCTATAACAACAATTATTTTCCCTTTCCTAATTCCTATCCTTTGGTCTTACTCGAATGAGGATGCGAGCGATCACGCATGTCTATTCTGTCGTTACGGCCATGTATGCGTGGTCTTGTTTGCCTTGTTGGTTTACTACTATTGGAGAAAGAGTTAGAAGATCCATACCCTATATTACTCTTCATCCTAACCCTTGGTTTTACTCAAGTAGGAGAATGATTACAATCATGTATGTCTATTCCATCGTTATGGATGTGTATATGTGGTTTGTCGCCCCTGCTGGTTTACGACTTTTGGTAAAGACTACCAATCCTATTCTTTAGCTTATTCGAGATGTGAGTGAGTAGTCACATGTGTCTATCCCATCATTACGAGTGTGTATGTGTGGTCTTTGTCGCCCTTCTAGGATATTGGTATCGATAGAGATTAAAAGAGTGATCAAACCCACTAAAACCTTTAAACCCAATTTACCTTTATAGAATTGTTACTCCTTAGCTTTAGTGGTGGAGATGTGTATCCTTGCCAAGCCTATGATATAATACTCGTCACGACCGAGCAATTGAGAGAATTAGTTACATGTTACCACATAGATTAGTCGAGTGATTTGAGTGTTTTCATTTTCCTATTTCGTGAGGTGTTTAGTTGTGTGCTAGTAACCTAACAAAAAAAATGCTTAACGGAAAAGATCCTAAACTTAGGTTGGGATACATTTTTACAAAACTTTCTAAAGTCTACTTGAGGACAAGTAGGATTCGAGTGGGGGAATATTTGATGACATCAAATAACGTCACTTTTATAGCATCATTTATTCCATGTAAATTACCCATTTGATATAATTATTGCAAGAATTGGTACTTAATCTGTTATATTAGTTATTTGCAGTAATTATGGAGCAATTGGTAAAGATTAGCTAAAAGGCGCAGATTTTAGAGCTTAAACGAAGAAATCAAGAAACCCACTGATCTGACATTCAATACGTCGTATCCATCAAGAAGATACGGTGTATATGCGCCTAAGCTTCACAAGAAACCACGAAGACACAATCACCTATACGCCGTATTCAGAATGCATTATACACCGTATCCAAGAAGATATACTCGAAGAACATTCTGGAAGATGACAAACGTGGTCCCTACTCCAAGGAAACTCTAATACGCCGTATCAACCTCAACGGATACGGCGTATCGACTTAATTCCAGCAGCTATAAATACCAAACCCTAAACACGAATTTCATTAAGCAATGGAGGCCATTTAAGGCTGATCAATTCAGTAACCATCAAGTTTGACTTTAGAAGAAAGAAGGAGCAAAGAAGGTCTTGCAACGCCCATCAATTCATAGGAGAACTCTTGTAATTTCTTATACTCTTAATACGCGTTTGGTTCTTGGTATCATTCATTCACATGGTTAGTTTACCTTAATCGTTCGTCTATGACATTTGTATTGGTTACAATGACTATCGGCTAATGCCTTTAGGTATTAGCCATGTTTATGACAATTTAATCTTTGGTTTATGTTCATTTAGATTGTTTCTTATTCGTTGTGTGTTGAATTATGTTTATCAATTTATACTCTCTTATGTGCTTAAGCATGCGACCTATTATTCAACTGGGTCTAGGAATACAAATAGAGAGTTAGCTAGGTACCGGGATAGCTCTCCATGTCTGCAATTTATATATCTAGAAGAATATGATCACAAATAACGTGTCGTCTTACCCTCAAGGTTTAGTGAACAAGTTGGACTACCAGGTGACCTAGGATCAACAAATAATGTTCTAATTCCTTGAGGATGGATGTGGACAAGTAGACTACTAGTATATAAACTGCCATTAAGCAGTAAGTTAGAAAAGTCTCAGCGAGCTAGTCGTCAGTGAGATCACCATCATTAAACTTCTAAGATAGATTATAACCAACCATGAGTACTGTCACACCCCGACAATGGCAGAAACACGAGGCGTAACGGAGAATGAATCGTCATAACACATGATACAATATAGAGAGATCTAAAGATGCATATCATAAGTGTCACAACATCCTCCGACGACAAGTATGAAAACTTGTGTCAAAATAGTCAATGAACACAACACATACTTCAAATTTATTACAAACCAGCTCCCAACATAGGGTTGAGATAAGTCTAGAGTAATATATGAACAACCACATGAAAACAAGCCTCAAATGCAAATCCTTCGATAATGATCCCTCACGGGATAGCTTAGGTCTCTAAGGAATTCTATCTCAAACTTAACGAGCAATCCCATCATCTGAAAATGATACTCGAAAAGGTCAACATTACGTTGGTGAGCTCGTAGGTTTAGAAATAAACTCAGATTCCGTGTGAGATTTTTAAGTAGTGGACAATTGTGCAATATGAAAGCAAAAATACATGCAATAGTATTCAAATGATCAACACATCAACACATCATACCAGGGTATCCCAACCCAAATCAACAAAACAATAGAATCTCTGCGTGCTTATAGTCCTCCGGACCTATCGCCTACCAGCTGGAGCTACACAATCGGCTAAATAGTACGGGGCAGAAATTCACATTGGAACTTCGCATAGTTAGATCTCATAGTATTCACATAGCATTCACATAGCATTTATATAAGCAATCATAGGCACATAGCATTGTCCAAAAGAATACGAAGTTTTTGCACAATATTAAAAGTAGTTGAAATAAGTTTTGAGTATCATTTTCCCCCAATGGAAAAAAGTTTAAAAAGGTGGGGCTACGAGAACTCACCTTTATGCAAAGTGATAAGTAGCTTAGGATATGATCAACAATTGTATGCAACGGCATCCATACTTGACCTAATCCAATTAATTTTTGATTTTAGATATATGTTTCTTAATTGTATGTTCAAGGTTGATGCATAGAAGTCAAAATGTGCGTTGTACAGTCACTTTTAATGTTATTGGTTACGTGATGGTTGGTGATTTAGACTCGACAGAAGACATACCAAAGTACGTATGTTAGATAGTAATGCTTATGCTACTTAAGAAAATAGACGAGTAAAATATCAAGTTTTAGATAATAGTTATTAATAAATATGTTTCGGTAATCTATCCGGTAGTCTAAAGTTGCCTAGTTTAATTGTATTAGTTATGAAAAGTGACATGATTTAGTTACGCTAAATCATTAATAAAAGTTTTATAATTTATAAAATTATAAAATATATTTTCGTCTTTTAGTTGGTTTATTAAATTAATAATATTTTATTTATTTCATCCTTTTGTCGGATTTCCAAGAAATTATGTTTTTAGTAAAATATTTTTGTGAAATTTTGGCATGACCCGTTCGTTTATAAGACGTTTTCAAGGTTTTTAAACCTCATTCTTCAAACACTTTCCCTTAAATAAACCAATTCCGACAAAATGGCCAAAATTCCACATTTCGTGTTAATTATCAAGACGCACTTCCTTCAAATGACTATTCGACTATTCCAATATATATAAGTGTAAATCATTACTAAGAGTTCGCTTTTATCTTCCAAAATAACTAGTTTTAGCTTATTGGGCCTTGAGGCCCAATAGTAGTCCAAAATATTGTTTATTAGTTTCAAAACCCATTTTAGGCCCATTATCAAGCCCATTAAAAAAATAAGTCCAATAAATAATCCATAAAAGAAGTCAAGGCTCACGGACCAAGAATAAGCCATGGTTTGGGCTTAGCTTATTGGGTCGTGGCGTTTAAGCCCTCAATAAGCTATTTTTAGCTTATCATTAAGCCGTTAAGCTACGCAAGTTCTTAATATCAAAATAAGCTATAACCAAAAGCCATGAAAATAAGCCAGACCTCAATAAGGTCCACAATAAGTCGTGGCTTATTGGGCCTTATTGGGCCGTGGGTTTTATAAGCCCAAAATAAGTTATGCTAGTTTCAAAAATAAGCAAATAAGCTATAAGTACTTTTAGTTACCACAATAAGCTACAACAATAAGCTACAAAATATGGCGAAAGAGGTAAATGACCAAAAGTACTTCATTGGTCTTTCCTTTTCTTGAAGTGAGCAAATAAGCTCCAAAAAACAAACATAGAGCTTATTTAATAAGCTAATAAGCTATTAGTTATTTCTAGTTCGCAAAATAAGCTATAAAAATATGACAAGTATAGGTAATAACCACAATCGCTTTTCCTTTGTTCCCTTTCCAAGCCGAAAATTAATAAGCCATAAATAAGCCGTATAAGCTTATTTCAAGCCAAAAACAAAAATAAGCTACTAAGTAAATAAATGTTATTCAACCATCACGTCCAAAATAATAAAATGGTCTTTCCCTTGCCCTTTGTACCCACGTTCGAACCAAACAAAAACCCATTAATATTTATTTCAAAACTTTAAGCTTTCAATTTTTAGAAAACAAACCGTACAACTATTATCTATGCATCATAACACTACTAAAAGTACAAAAATATTTGAGAAATGACTTACAAAGATGGTTTGGAAAAATGAGATTAAGCACTAAACCGACAACCCAAACATTGTTTTTTAGATACCCACACCTATTGGAATCAACTCGGAAACACTCAAACCTTCATGTTTTTTTATCAAACTTGGAAAAATTATGTGTTTGTGTATGTGTTGGAGGTCGGATGAAACAAAGAAAAGAAAGAGAAAATGTGTAGTGTGTGTTTTCAAAATGAGATAAAGTGTGTGTATTTTGGCATCAAATGGACAAGGTATAGTACAAAGGTTGGGACAAACTAGCTAAAATGTTGCCTTCTTGCTCCCTTGTAGGGTTCGACCAGTGGTGGCATCCTAGGGGGATCCTTGGTGCCTTCCGTCACTTGTCGGGTGAACTAAAGTCCTTAGCTCGTGATTTAAAACGTGACCTAAAGTTTTCTAGTATTTTTAATGAATTCAAAAATGCATTTCCATGAACTTAGAATATTCACACGATATGATTTACCGTTAGTTTGGTTTAATTTAAGTATTGAACATTTACGGACGTGCCAAAACGCGTTGCTTGATATTTTAAGCCGTTTGCGGGAAAATATCCGGGAGATTGATCAAATATAAATATAATCATCTATAATGAGATAATTGAAGAGAATAATAACACTAACGATCAAATAGATAATAAATTGATTACTAAAAATCCCAGAACTTGATCTGACAAGAATAAAAAATGATAAAAGTCAAAGGACTAAAATAGAACATTATGAACTAGAAAATTCGCAAGGGTTACATTCTACCCTCCTTAAAAGAAATTTCACCCCAAAATTTAACTATCACTAGCACTAAAGAGATGAGGGTATTGAGTTTCATCTGATCCTTACGTTCCCAGGTAAATTCAGGCCCTCGTTTCGAATTCCATCAAACCTTAATGATAGGAATCCTACACCGCTTCAGTTTCTTAAACTCTCATTTTAAGATTTCCACTAGCTCTTCCACAAAGTTCAACTTAGCATCAACTTGGATTTCCTCTAAAGGCACATGTAATGTTGCGTCGGCCAAACATTTCTTGAGGTTCGACACGTGAAACGTGTCATGAACACCGTTTGGCTCCTCAAATAGTCTTAGTCGATAGGCTACGGGACCGATCCTCTTAGTGATCTCAAATGGTCCAACAAACCTAGGTGCTAACTTTCCTTTCTTCCCAAATCGTACCACACCTTTCCAAGGCGACTCTTTGAGTAGAACATGATCACCTACACTGAATTCCAAGGGTTTCCTTCTCTTATCTGCATAGCTTTTCTAACGATCTTGTGCAGCCTTAAGCCTATCCCTGATATGTGAGATTTTCTCAGTGGTTTCTTGCACTATATCAGGTCCTATCAATTATCCTTCTCCGATCTTTGCCCATAGGATTGGTGAACGACACTTTCTCCTATAAAGTGCTTCAAACGGTGCACATCTCACACTAGAATGGTAACTGTTGTTGTAGGAAAACTCAACCAATGGAAGATAAACGTCCTAACTTCCCCCGAAGTCCATGATGCATGCTCTGAGCATGTCTTCCAAGGTTTGAATAGTACGCTCGCTTTGACCATCGGTCTATGGATGGTAAGCCGTACTCATGTCTAACCTAGTTCTTAATCCCTCCTGCATTGACTGCCAAAATATGATGTAAAACGACTATCATGTCAGGATATGATCGAAACTGGCACACCATGCCTTGCAATGATTTTATTGAGGTAGAGTCTAGCTAACCTATCCATCTTAAAGTCCTCATGAATGGGTAGGAAATGAGCAGACTTAGTCAATCGGTTAACGATGACCCAGATTGCATCATGCCCATTTCTAGTCCTTGGCAATTTGGAGATAAAGTCCATGGCTATTCTCTCCCATTTCCATTCTGGGATCTCAAGTTGCTACAGTAAGCCGGATGGCCTCTGATGTTCAGCCGTAATCTTTGAACAAGTCAAGCACTTACTAACGTACAAGGCTATATCTTTCTTCATTCTCGGACACCATTACATGTCCCTAAGGTCATAGCATATCTTATCGGCTCCTGGGTGGGTGTACTGAGTACTTCGATTTATGAGCTTCATCCATTATCAGGGTTCTCACATCACCCGTCAAAGCCTATATTTGATCTAGATAATATAATGCTCCATCACTCCTACGTTCCATCTGATTGTCTAGCCCTCGCAACATTTCTGCTAGTGCATTGACATCTTCAGATGCTTCATTCTGAGCCGCTAGTATCTTATCCTTGATACTCGACTGAATGGTCATGCTTATGGCTCGAACTCTCTTAAGCTTAATCCTCTCTTTTCTACTTAGTGCGTCAGCTACTACATTCGCCTTACAAGGATGGTAGCGAATTTCACATTCGTAGTCGCTGAAAAGCTCTATCCAATGACGTTGATGCATATTTAGTTCCTTCTAATTAAAGATGTGCTGGAAACTCTTATGATCGGTGAATATGATGCTCTTTGTCCCGTACAAGTAGTGTCTCCAGATCTTAAGGGAAAATACAACTGCACCCAATTCCAAATCATGGGTGGTGTAATTTTTCTCGTGAACTTTCAACTGTCTAGAGGCATATGCTATCACCTTACCCCTCTGCATTAGTACACAACCTAGTCATAGACCTAATGCATCACAGTATACTACGAAATCTTCTGGTCTATCAAGGAGAGCTAAAACAGGCGCATTACATAACTTATCCTTCAAGGTCTAAAATGCCCTCTCTTGTTCCTCACCCCAATTATACAACTTTATCTTCTGGGTCAAGATAGTGAGTGGTTTAGCGATCTTGGAGAAATTCTCAATGAATTGGCGGTTGATGAGGTATCATTTTATACACTTTTCTGGGGTCGTTTAACCTAGGGGTGAGCAGAAAAACCAAAAAAACCAAAACCGAACCGAAAACCAAAAAACCGAACCGTAATAACCGACCAAAACTAGAAACCGATGGTTTGGTTTTTACTTTTTCAAAAACCGAAAAAATTTCGGTTCGGTTTCGATTTTTGTCCAAAAACCGAACCGAAAAAACCAAACCGAACCGAACCAGTTATATATATATATATATATATATATATATGTGTGTGTGTGTGTGTGTGTGTGTGTGTGTGTGTTTGTCATGTACGTGTCTTTACTTGACAATATATCGTTACATATATGACAATGATCATACTATGTGTATTTTCACTTACATGTGTGTGTGTCTAATTTATATGTGTATAATTGTTGAATTTGACATTATTAAGCTCATATTGATAAAAATAAAAAAATAAAAAAAACCAATTTTATACGTAAAACAAGTTTATTAATATAAATTAGCTACAACAAAATATAAACGGTTTGAAACCGAAAAACCAAAAAACCAAACCAAAAAAACCGAAAAATCGAAAAAACCGAACCGCCAAAAACCAAGCGGTTTCGGTTTTGGTTTTATAAAAACCGAATTTTTCAGTTCGGTTTCGGTTTTAACCAAAAACCAACCCAAACCGAACCGTGCACACCCCTAGTTTAACCCCCTAAATCGTGCATTTATACCCAAAATAGGTACTTAATCGTTCCTTTTCAGGTATTTAGCATTTTGAAGGCATTTGGAAGAAATACACGTGACTTGGGCTCATTTGGAGAAGAAACAAACAAGACTACAGACCTAAACCAACATCTCTCAAGATTATGCTCACAGCGGTTGGAGACGGCGTCACCAACTCTACATGACGCTGTCACAATCCACTTAGTGACGACGTCACCAGATTTCATAACGGCGTCAGCACGCACCGACTCGCACGCAGATCTAGAATATTCTACTCACGACGGCGTCATGATTAAAACGCAACGCCATCGCAACGATTTATCTATATATATAAATCCATTTTTAGGGTTTTAAGTGTGTAACTTTAGAGTTAAAGAAAGGGACAAACCTTAGTTCATTGAGAAGCTGTTAGGGATGATTTTAGGGCCTCAAAACCCTATTGTACTTCCTTCAATTCATGTTTTAATCAAGTAAGACTATCTTAATCATTCAATATGTCTTGTTGTGTGATTTTTATTTGCTCTTTCTTTATCTTTAACATGCTTGGCTAAACCTTCTATTGTGTTCATTTATGATTGCATGAAACCTAGAATGTAGATCTTAGTGGTGTTGCTTCTTCTGATGAATATGCATGTTAGGTCTTAGAAAACCAACTTTTGTCTGTATCGCTGTTAAAATGTCTAAGAAAACATGATTGTGTAGAAATGATACCATCGGGTAACAGTCTTCATACTACCTTGCCCCTTAATATGGTTGATCCCCTTTTAATATATTTCAAATGCATTTAATATAAACTTGGGGGCTATGTAATAGTCTTCATACTACCTTACTTTGTGTTTTGCCTCAACGAAATATTAAATATACGACGGGTTCGTGTAATTCGTTCATGACTTGGGAAATAGTTACATAGATCATCACAAGTGTGACAAAGAAACAACACCAGGAGAAGAAATCTAGGGAGTAATACATGATTAAATGAATACAATCTTTTATTATATTGTTATCACCAGTAGCTTAGTTTATTATTTAATTTAATAGCTAAAACCAAACCAAACCTCTCAAACATATAATTTACCGCTTTCACAAAATATAAAAACATAAAAATAATCTTCTCTCATCCTTAGAGTTCTGTTAGAC